>JASANC010000098.1:0-33664 GCA_030248135.1 Theristus sp. LFF4_11 | reverse complement strand
GGCTGCAATGCTGCGGCGACGAAATGTTACGCGTGGCGCTGTGGGAAATGCTGATTGGCTGGGTGCTGCACACATCAGCGCAACTGGTCACCTTTAGCTTTTGTTTATTTTCGGAGCTACTATTTCTGTTCACTTTTGAGCAATGCGATTGGAGGTTGCAGACCAGCAAACAGCCACAGTTGTTGCATGGCAGATCTCTTTGCAGTTGCGTGCCGCGTTCTACGTGACCGAGACGGACAAAAGCCGTTCGCGGCTCGTCTTTTATCCGCAACAAGTCTGGTGCCAAATGAAACTGTTGGCTGATCGCAAATTTCGCAACCAGGCTGGGCTGCAGCCTCTCAGAAAATGCGAGGTGACTAATGCTTGTTGGCAAAATGCATCATGTCAAAAAGCTAATGTGCGAACTTTCTCATCAGTGCAGGTGCGTCAAGGACTGGCTGACGGACGATTTGTTGGTGTGTTTGGCGTTCGTTACATTCCGAATCCGGGCACAGACAAGATGCGCCCGTTGATCAAGAGCAGACGCGTCGGAGAGCTGCGTCAAGTGAACAAACGTCTGCGAACGACACGCGCTGTCTTGCAGACTGCCATTCAGCATTGCACGAGCACACAACGTGCGAGCCGCGGAATAGTACACAAAATTGGAGCACAGTAAATCGAGTAGAAAACAGAACGCTGCTTTTGGTGCTGAATGATGTCGAGTTCGAAGTTTTTTGTTGCAGGCAGACTCGTCGTCCGTGGCTCCACCGAACGTTTTTGATGTTCGAGGTCTCATGGATGTCAGTTCAATCGTTCACGTTTTGCGGGTTTGCTTTGCATCGATTGGCCGAGTAAACATGGCAGCTTTTTCAGTGTGCAAGGAGCGCGCGAAATTTGAATGAACAAAAAAACGTTCAGAAAACCAATAACTGTGTGTCAAAAAATGTGACTTGTTTTTAAACTAATTGATTCTTCGTGCTATTCTGTTCATTCTTTCTCTCTGTGCATATGATTAGGAATTATGTTGGCATTTTTGAAAACGACAACTCCTAGACTGCGACTGATCCCGCCTTGAACTGTCTCATTTATTCGGCCACACTTACTGTGTCTGGCTGCACATGAGTCAGAAAACTGTTCAGTAGGGATGGAGCCGGTTCCGGTCCGGATTCCGGATTCCGGATTCCGGCGCCTAAAATTGGATCCGGATCCGGTCCGGATTCCGGCACAATTTTGCCGGATCCGGCCGGATCCGGCCGGAATGGCCGAGACCCGCGAATTAACCAGTTGATTCCTCCGTTTCAGAGCTGTTCAATGGTTTGACAAATTTGTTTCGGTGCTTTGTTGGTTTTGTTGTTGTGCATTTGACATGTGATCAGTGAGCGTTTCTTTAGTTTAGTGTTCTGTTCAATGGTAAATGGTTCACTGCTTTTGTCTTGAGTGGTAAACTTATGTGCAGCATCGTCCACTTTAAAAAACGTGGCTGCCAGCTTTTGGCCGACGTTGTTGATGAACAATAGCAGTTTTTTTTTGAAATCAGCCATCTTCGTTGGTCATATTCAGTTAGCTGTCAAACAGTTGCTTTTTTGTGAGCCCCAGAACACCAGCGATTTTAGCGACGTGTGTTACCGTGGGTGTGCGGGGGTGCCGTGATCCCCTAAAACCCGATAAACCCCCCCCCCAACGACGAATCCACGAGACGACAAATCCATTTCAATGGTGTTGCCCGCCGTTTGCGCACTGAAGCAGCGCTTCGAACAAGTCGATGCGAGTGGCATTGGTACGACGAAAAAAACGCTGCTGACCAGCATCGACACACGCTTCCGTGCGCTTTTCCACAACAAATCCAACATCATGGCCACGTACGTTGATCCGCGATTCAAGAATACTGCAGTCGTCTTCGAAAATGAAGGCGCGATTCGTTGTGAACTACGTACTATTGCAAAGAAAATCTTGAAACGACCGGAGACGCCCACAAACTGCGACGATGCATCCGAGATCGCGAACAACGACGATGACGAAAGTGAACGCGAGCCCGAACAAAAAAGAAATCGACTGGCCTCTACGGAGGCATCGAGTTTCACGCTGCGCGACCGCGCAACCCGTCAGGCGAATCCAGTCTCGAAGATGAACTGCGCGGTGAAATGAATATGTACGAGTCGGATGATTTTATCGACGAACCGGACAAAAGTGATCTAATGCTAGACTTTTGGCGGCTGAACTCGTCTAAATACCCCAAACTATCGACAATCCCGCGCAGATACCTGGCACCGCTAAAAACAAGCGTGGCAAGCGAACGAATGTTCTCTGAAGCCAGGCAGGTGTTCGTGTACAGCCGATCTCGTCTGTCAACTCAGAACGCCGAAAAGGTCATGTTTCTGAATGGAGTGTTGCCAGCACTTGATTATCCCTTGCGATGTGAATTTTGTCAATTGTTGTTGTTGTAATTTTTGGTTGGTTCACGTGCTGTGTCTTGCTGACTTTGTTTCTGTGTCTGTGCTGTTTTATGCTGAAAATGTAATGAAGAAGCGACGAAATGTGCGTAGGTGTTTTTTAGACATAAAAAGGCCATTCCGGTCCGGATTCGGGCAATTTTTACCGGATCCGGCCCGGCCGGAATGGCCTTTTGCCGGATCCGGCCCGGATTCCAGCAAATTTGCCGGATCCATCCCTAGTTCTCAGTATCAGTGGTAACAGCCGGTAGTCACGTGATTTTCGGCCAAAATCGATTGAAAAACAGCCATATTTTTGCTTGGATGGAGTTTCCATTGGGTCATTTAGAAAATCAAAACTTACTCAGAGTACAGCAGAAGGTCACGTCAGCAAGTTTAGAGCAGAATGCGATGACCCTGGCAGACAAGAGTTCGGAAAATATGGCAAAAAGCCGTTTTTTCGACATTTTGGCCACCAGGCCGGCGGAAAACTATTTTAAAATAGCCAAAAAATAATAACGGGGCACGATTTACATTTTCCAAAACCCCAACATCTGGGACACCTTTTTTTTTTTGCAAATTTTTCTAAACCCTTTAACCCCGGGCCTTTTTCAAAACTCTCTTTTACAAACCCCAAATTTCAGGGCACAACTAAAAATTTGCTAAATTTAATCAAAAAGTAGTGGATCTGATTCAGTTTGTTCTCCTCTTTCACGTGGTCACCTCGGATTTGCGTAAAATTGTTTTAAAAGCCCAAAAAATGCAATTCGACGATCGGTCGCCGGAGTCACCGGCGCCCGTCGGCCAACACATAAA
Organism: Theristus sp. LFF4_11; assembly: GCA_030248135.1. Lineage (NCBI taxonomy): Eukaryota > Metazoa > Nematoda > Chromadorea > Monhysterida > Xyalidae > Theristus > Theristus sp. LFF4_11. The sequence continues at coordinate 30,440 of JASANC010000098.1, read as the reverse complement.
ATGGCCATAACTCGGCTTACGGTAGGTGTTTGGCTAAAAAATTTTGTGCACTTACTCAGGACACTTAGTAGCATCGTTTTAGCCCAAAATATCAAAATTCCATTTTTTGGCCATCGAGCGCCCCATATGGCATTTCATACCGTTCTTATGTGCAAGACGTTTTAAGCTTATGCACTTGTATCGAACTGCTTGTCATCAAATCAAATCAAATCAATCAAACAGAATCAATCGATGATTCCAAATGAATGCGCTTGGATGCAGACGATTCATTGCAGTTAAAATACGGAACAGTGAGGTGCGTCGTTTAGACAGACAGACAAAAGCGATTATGACCTAAGTGCCCTCTGCTGGAGGACTGGGAAAACGTTTTGTCTGCAAACTTTCCGGTCATTACGGTGATGAATCCCAATTTTCTTCTCAGCTACCTTAAACGGAGTGCAGCGCCCGACAGCGTTCGGGTGCGTTTGCAAAGTCGCAACAAAGCGCAAGACATGACGAACGAGTTTGTCCAGAACGTCTACAGTAAACAAGCGTGGCGCGTCTCGCATCGTTCCGTGATCGTGTCAGCGGCGTTCAAACAGAACGAGGAGAACAACAAGCTGACAATTACTGCTGTCTATCGAGGTGAAGATATAAATCGATATTGATTGTTTCGCTGCTTGATTGCTTTTGAATGTGTTGGGGATTGAAGAGCGGCTGAAAATTGACGGGGTTGGTGTCCACACTCAGTGTCTTAGCGGAGACTCGGTGAGATTTCAGCGCAATTCCGTAGTCGGTTGCATTGCTGAAATGTTGACCCAAAAAGTTGTTGAGTATGGCATGAATATGTCACTTTGCCAGTGTCGCAACTCAGAAACACAGGCAGACGCAACAACCCGACACAGGATGTGTCCACTTTTAGTTTCCACAAAACAATTGTAAAAAGGCCCTATAATAACCGGAAAACTTCTGTTTTTAGCCGGTGCGTATCACAGTCTACCGATCTCAGTGAATCTGATCACGAACGCGCTACTGGAATACGCGAACGGCAGCAAACAGCACTCAATCACAACCGTCAATCATCCGTTGCCGCCGGTAACGTTCGTTCGTTCGCACTTGTCACACAGCGATAAGCTAACAAAAATGTCGCCTGTGCCGTGCATTTCGGTGCACTGGACAACGGTGGTATGCGCCGTGTACCAGAAAAGCTGTGTGCAGTATACGACAACCACACATTGAAAAAGCAACCTCATGTTACATGTATAGCCCATTTATGCGAACGTGTCGGACTGATATGACTCATCTGCTCAAACACATGCACTTCCCATGACAAGCAGCTCGGACGCTCATTTTATCTATTTTAATCCCTTCACGGTAAAAGTACTTGAAGCGGTGAATCGAACGATAATTCAGCCATGGTCCATGACCAGTAGCGTTGTGACGTCATTTCGGCACGACAGCTCCGAAAATATCTACAATAACACGCGTACACACATATGTGCACCATCAAAAAAAAGCGTGTTCTCCCGTTTTGTTCCAAAGATTGACATTCGAAACGAATCGTTTACCATCGGCGAACTGTTCGAGCAGCCGAACAAACAGGAAGCGGCCTTCTTGCTGATATTCATGATGATCGGATTGTTGTTTGTCGATGTGACCGCGCGGCTGCCCATTGCCATCTCGGTCGAGCGTCGGTCTGGCATGCAGCATCTGCAGGTACGGTCCATCTGGCTAATACGTACAACTAGCTGATTGGTTGGTCACAGCAGCTCTCAGCGCTGATTGGTTGGTCATGAGGAACTCTGAGCACTGATTGCTTGGTTATGAGCAATTCTCAGCGCTGATTGGTTGGTCATGAGCAGTTCTTAGCGCTGATTGGTTGGTCATGAGCAATTCTCAGCGCTGATTGGTTGGTCATCACGTCATGTTGCATATATTATCCATCAGGCAAATATGTACAACTAGCTGATGGGATGGTTGCACACGTGCACTGTGATGCATGCATTTTGTGCAGGCTGATGCGTGCACTCTGTGCGTGCGTGCAGGCATTGCTGTGGAGGCGGAGTATGCCTGCTCACATAGCATACATCAACTGCACTTGTGTACAACCAACTAATCAGCTAGCGGTATGTATTAGCCAGATGGACTGTAAACTTGGGCTTCGAGACGGTGACTAAATTCCCAATACACCGTTTTTGTTACGTTTGATCAATAGCAAACGTTGCGGCACATTATTGTGCTCAGCATTCCTTGGTTTTTTTGTGGTTTTGCGGGACTACTTTCCCTCATAATTACCACTCAACTCCTCCCCCACCCGCTCATCTTTAGCAACTGCGCAACGACCAATGATTTGCTGACAGTTTGCGTTGTTGTTTTTCACTTCAGTACGCCTCCGGTCTCAGTCCGCTGGTGTTCTGGGCGGGTCACGTGATCTTCGACGCCGCCTGGTTGCTGCTGATTTGCGTGCTGATTTTTGTCGGACTCGTTGGTTTCCGCATTTGGAGTCTCGTCGTCCTCGACGTCTGGCTGGTGTTCTTTGTGTTCACCGTCTCCGTCCTGCCAGTGCACTACGTGATCGCGTACGTGATCAAGTCGTCGATGCGCGCCTACTTCATGGTGATGTCGATTGGAACGTTCTTCTGTGAGTCGACTGCACATCACCACAGAGAACCATTCTTCGTTTATTTTCCGTCTTTTTTGCATTTGCACTTTTTTGCATTTTTTAACTTTACATATGTACGTTTGCATTTTTTTATTTATTCAGTGTTCATGGTGTGGCCAGTGGTCGAAATAATTGGCACCATCACAAACCCGCAAAGTCTCATGCTCGCAACAGCAACGCCAATTACACTGGGTATGATGGAGGTGTTATACCAAGCATGGTCGGGCTCACAGGCAATCGGTAGGTACAGTATACTGTACGTATATGTTGCATATTAGCTGGAAAAGGTCAAACTACAGTTTAACTCAGTAGCATATCCAACTAGCTGATTGGTTGATGCATGCATTCTGTGCATGAATTTCTGAGTTCGCCGCACAGAATGCGTGCATCACGTGACCACCAACCAATCAGCTAGTTGGATAGGTATGTCATTGAGTTAGACTGTGTATTGCCATTGCAGTCATGCAGCCAAATTAGCAGACCTTTTTTTGAAATTGAAAAAGTATTTTGAAATTCACAACAGCGACCATTGTTTGTCCCGCTTACGCGTTGGTTCGTTCGTTGCGTTCGATTTTGTTCATTCACAACGAGTTCACAATGTGCAAAAATAGTCCCGACCGCTCTGCAGTGGCGTCGGTGTTTGTGAACAGCCCGTTTTGCGATAACCTGCTGAAAGGTTGGTATACGTGTGCGACCGGTGACCGGTGTCAGAAGAAGCAACAAATATGTTGCCAAATCACTGAACGACACACGCAGAATCGCGCGACAAAAACATGTCCCACTCACGACATTGTGCTGTCAGAATAAATGAGCAAAGTTTTTTTGTTATCAGTGATTAAAAAAACGCTAACTCTCCTGATTTGGAAGTCCAACGATCGCTGGATCGAGTTTGTGTGAGATATGAACAAAACGGCGCCAAAAAAACGTGCTCCAGAAAGTCCGGCGTCACTTTTGTACGCCGGCAAGTATTGGTTCGACGTGTCCGTGGTGTTTCCGCTGTTGATCCTGTTGGTCGAGGGCGCCCTCGCTTGGGTGGTGCTGCTCTTGGTTGACTATCGAGTGATCCGCTGTTGTGTGCGCAAGGGCGCCAAGGATGCCGAGGTCTGTAAATTGGCGTTCGTTTTTTGAAACATACTTTTTGCGGTGGGGTGGTTTCACTGGTGGCATTTGTGCTGTATCGGGCGCGTGAAAGAATGTAAAGATGTGGCTGTGTTATTTTTTATGGAACAACGATGAACATGCTTTTCTCAATAATCCGTTTTTCACATCTTAAAAATTGTAGTCATGGAGGCTTACCACAATCAGTAACCATTGTGGTGAGAATGGTAACACCGCTCTGCTGTGTTTTAATCATCCAAAAGTGGCACATGAAATTGACAGTTTATTGACAGATGCTGAAAGAACTAGCCCGATTTTAGTCCGGACACGTTTGAATAAATTCACAATATTCAGAAGCCAATCGACAGCTCCGACGTGCAACGCGAGCTCGACCGAGTGTCCACGATGGAGCCGACCGATGCTGCGGTGCTGGCGCGCGGCCTCACGAAACAGTTTCGATCGGTGAAGGTCAGTTTGAGTTGTTTCAAAAAAACGGCTTAAACTGTTTGTAATTATTGAAAAAAATAAAAACATGTTGATGGTGTGGCTATTCGACTGGATCGCCGGTAACTGCTCTCTTTGAATTGAAAACTAGAAAAATACCACACGAGCAGACTACATCAAGAAAACGAACATCTGGTGGTTGCGAAACATATTCCGTATGAGCTACATAGCTGTTCAGCGTGATGTTCAAGCTGTGTCGTCGGCTAGAAAAAGGTTGGAAGTCTTTCAGGCCGTGAACAACGTGAATTTCGCGGTCTCACGTGGCGAATGTTTCGGTCTGCTCGGCGTGAACGGCGCTGGCAAAACGACGACATTCAAGATGTTGACCGGAGAACTGCGCATTCCGACCGGCCAGGCGTACATCGACGGGGTCGCGGTGCATGAGAATTGGCGAAAGGTCTGTCGTCACACGGTTTTGTTAGCCCTCGAACAATCAGGCAGATTATGATTGCCGGTGTAGTTCAACTTGGTTCGGTTTTATTTTAGCAGTTTTGATGTACAAAACAAAGTAACATGGGGATCACAAACCAACCGGAAGTTGATGTGTTTTCCGTCAAACGATCACAATTACCACAAGTCAAATTGAGCAAGCGGCATTATTCGTTGAGTGGCATTCACGAAGCAGTAGCGTAAATTCTGCTTCATGAATGTCCCTTTAGAAACACTAAACTTTTGCTTAACAACGAATTCCGTCATCAGGCGTGTTCGGTCGTCGGCTATTGCCCGCAGTTCGACTGTGTCCTCGACCGTATGACCAGCCGTCAGTTACTCGAGTTGTTCGCGCGCATTCGCGGCGTGCCCGAACGGCATGTGAGTTGGTGGAACAGTGAAATTTGAAAAGGTTCATGTGAAACAGAGCACAACAAACCGAATAAATAACTATCTCTGCTACATGAGTAGCCGTGTTTACAATCTGGTTGCAAATCGTAATTTGCATGCTCAGGTGCCTCTGGTGACCGAGAATGTAATCGCCGCAGTCGACGTCGAGCGCTATGCGGACCGCATGTTTCGAAGATGCAGGCGAGAAAATGGCTAATTTTTAAACATCGGACGTGTTGTTTTCGCTGCGATTTATTTTTCAAAACAACTCGGGCGTGTGTTGTTTTAGTGGCGGCACCAGACGTCGCTTGTCGCTTGGTCTAGCGCTGACCGCCGGTCCGTCGGTGTTGTTCCTGGACGAGCCGACAACGGGCGTTGACCCGGTGGCACGTCGTGGACTGTGGACGCTGCTGAACGCAATGAAGGATGACAGCAACGCTGCCATTGTGCTCACGTCACACAGGTGGCCTGGTCACCCTCGTGGCCTGGTGGTAGCGCGTTAGACTCTTGTCTGTGGGGTCGGGGGATCGAGCCCCGCCGACGGGTATATAGGCACTTAATGATGAAGAAATCTCGATGGGCGCCCTACTCGACGGTGGTCTGTACGCTTCTCTTGGTTAGCCCTGGCGCTAAAATCGCCTAAAATCCCCAACAACAACAACAGGTGGAGGGCAATCGTGCACTTTGCTATTGTGCCGTCAATAAACAAACACACACGTATTCCATTGTTTGCCACTGTGCAGCATTGCTGTGCTGTAAGAAAGTGCACGGGTTTCTAAATTGCACGGGTTAGAAACCCGTGCCTAAACAGTTTCTAAATTGAATGAAGTGTGCGATCAAACTGCTCGCTCAAAACGAGTGCTGACGTCGCCGTTAAGACGTCACCTAATTTTCGTTTTTTTTTATTCAGCATGGAAGAATGCGACGAAATGTGCACTCGACTCGCGATCATGATCGAGGGCCAACTGAGCTGCGTCGGCTCACCGCAGTATCTGAAGGGTCGCTTCGGTCGCGGCTACGCGTTGAACATTCGATTCAGCGGGCAGGAGCCGCAGACATTTGCGAACGCAAACAATCGAATCATGACCTTGTTCGGTGGTGGTTGTACAATGACGGTAAGGTGAACAAAAGTAGCGCATCTTTTTGCTGTGCGACTTTATCAATGTTTATTGATAAGGTTCATAAAGGTCTCCGTGTCAACTGTTCTCACAGTTTTATCGCAGTTTCTGTTTGCGAAATAAAATGAAAAGAAAACGCGAAATGTCACTGGAGAAAATTTTTTGTGAATGAAACAAAATAGTCAACCAACCGAGTGTTGACTGTTGTGGATCCACAAAACGGTTGACCAAAAATTCACTCACAGCCTGAGGTGGGGTACTGCGATTTCTGCGCAAGTTGAACAGCTGTAGGCTCTTTTACTTACTGAGTAGTTCAGTAGTTCATCCACTGCAGCGAATTCGAAAAATCTGAATTTGGCTTGTATCTTAAATGCAGCTTGAATTGTGCAAATTAAAAACATGATTGCGTGTTCAAAAATGATTTAAAAAACATTACAACTGTGCGAGCAGTTTTGTTGCAGCAACAGCAACTGCTAAGCGCCTCCTACACGCTGACGCCCGGTTGCACTGCGAACAGCGCAGTCGGCGCGGAGCTTGAGGGCGAATGGGCGAGGCTGTTCGGGGCAATGGAGCAACTCTGTCGGGAGAATGTTGTTGAAGGTATGGGATTTTTTGCATCTGGTGCACTTCATCGTGCTGTGTTGGGCAGCTTTCAACTGTCTGAACCAGTCTCGAACTGGGTGACCATACTGTTGTTGTCGTCGGACGAAGCCGCAAACAAGTTTACGGCTGTGCGTGACCAGTTTGAACAGATTCACGGCACGGTTGTTTGGTTCGTCGCCCACAAAAACAAAAAATACGCGGACGCAAAAACACGAGAAAAATCACAAACTAGAAAATATCGTATACCGAGACATTCGCTCCACGCACAGACTACACCCTGTCGCAGTCGACCTTGGAGGACGTGTTCCGGGCGTTCTCGGCAAAGCAACAGGATGCCGCCACGGGCACGATGGCCAGTGCGGGAATCATCCAACAACCACCACCACCAGCAGCACTACAACAACCACAACTGCAACCACAACAACAATCCCCTAAAGTCCGTCCACTTTCCGTCCCCAAGCGGCGGTCGACACCGGGGTTGTCGCACAGCGTGCTCTCACAAAGCTCCACGAATCCGTCCGATTCGTACGGAGGACAGTCACTAGAACAACCAAGTCAGGACCGTCAACAACAACAACAACTAACAACGGAGGCCTCGCAGTCGATTCCGAACACGGACGAAGAAGAGCGCTCACCTAGATTCGATACGCCGATCGACGATCCGTACCAGACCGTTAAGCCGATGAGTTACTTCGATTATGATCCGAGCAGATTCAACGGTGTTCCGTAAACTCTCTCGCCCTTTGATATGTGTGAAATCTATGAGAAACCGCCAGTATGCAAGTTTTGATTCATACAATTATGCATCTGTGAGATACGCTTTTTTACATTCATGTTTGTGTTTCTTTAAATACCGTAAAGTCTTGCATATAAGGTTCCTCCCACTTATAAGACCCCCACCCAAAAGTGGGCGGAGTGTCACACGGCGGGAAACCAAAAAATTCAAATTTTTAACTTGGTCAAAATCCCACCCCGTTTATAAGGCCCGGAATTCTTAATCTTCGCTTTATAAGACCTCCTCCCACTTATAAGGTTGTCACACAAAATTCCACTTTTTTCAGAAATTTTTGATTTTCAAATTTATATAAGGAGACCTTATATGCAAGACTTTACGGTAATGTTTTCCATTGACTGGTGACTCTAATATTTCGTGATCGCTGCTCCGTATTAATGTGTGTAATCTCTGATCTTTATTCTGATTTTTAAACAAAAATTATATGAGATTCAGCAACAAAAAGTTGACAACCCTGAAACGGCACAACAAAAATGTGCTTTTTCAAAGTTTATTGATTGCCTAGTAGTCCATAATTCACCAAAAAGTTTTCCTGAAAAACTTTTCCAAGTTCAAAAATCCGAATCGTCAGCATGGGTGAACGCTCGAGCCACCCTGTAAACGCGTCACACTGCACATTGATCGATGTAAGGCGCCAGATTCGGCAGCTCCTCAGTGGCCTCGTCCTGGCCGTCGCAGCTTTCACTGACCGTCGTCGCTTTCACGTAATTCAGCCAAACGGCGTAGTTCTGCTGGCACAGGGTGCCGCCAGCGCGGTCGTCTTGTGAAGCCTGACGGAACAGAGAAAACGGGTTGCTGTTGTTTGGGATTTTATTTGAGGTTTTAGCCATGGCTAACCCAGGAAAGCGTACAGAACGCCGTCGAGTAGGGTCAGGGTGCTCTGCGAGTTTTCTTTGTCATTCAGTGCCTGTACACCCCTCCCCTCGGCGGGACTCGATCTCCCAACGCACAGACAACGAGTCTGACGCGCTGCCACCAGGCCACGAGGGTGACCACAGGTCCACCAGACGTCATGCGTGCAATCAAAAAACCGTCGATCGAGTTTGCCACACACAATAAACTCGACACAGGCGAAAAAACTGCTCCACACACAACTTATGAATGATCTATCGGGAGTTACTAAACCAGTTGTTGACTACACTGTTGCGTATTTTTACAACGAAAAAGATCTTGGATACCGTAAGTGCAACTTTGCGTTTACAAAGCGCAACTTTTTTTAAAAGCGCACCTGTCGATTGATGTCGCCAATGCAAACCCACGGTTTGCTTGCGTTCCCACTAATGGCCCACTTTGAGTGATCTTTGCTGCTCATGAACGGAACATTTTTCGGTTTCACTTCGCGCAGATTGTGCACCTATAATAATGAGAGGACAAAGGATCTTACTGAAGGCTTAGCGGAAGAATGGACATTAAAGACTTTGCCAAAGCTTAAGCCAAAGCCTAAGCCAAAGCCTAAGCCAAAGCCTAAGCCTAAGCCTGACACTGAGCAAAAGCAAAAACCCAAGCCAAAACCTGAGCCTAAGTCAAAGCCTCAGCCAAGCCTAAGCCTAAGCCTAAACGTAATCCTAAGACTAAGTGTAAACCCAAGCCCAAGCCTAAGCCTGAGCCTTAATCAAAGAGGGCCAAGCCTAAGCCTAAGCATAAGCCTGGCTGATTTTGAGCAAGTTTAAGCCAAAACCACAGTCAAAACCTGACCTAAGAGCCTAAGCATTAGTCCAATTTATTCTTTTCACCTCTGAGGCAGGAAACTCGCAGAAACTTGGCAAATCGGCAGAATTCCCATTTAGCCAGGTCTCAACGTAAAGTGGCGTTTGCGTCTCATTGCGGACAAAATGTGCGTATAGGTCTGTAAATACTTGTATCTAACGTTTCAAAATCGAAACGAACTATTTTTGTGATTTGTGATTTTGTGACTTTTTGCGATTATCGAAACTAAAAAGTTTTTGTGATTGTCGAAAAAGCACATCGGGTATGGTCGTATTTCATCGTATTCTGTCTCGACACGATCTGCTGGTGTCAATCCTTGCAACCAAGCACCTTGGACAGTTCACTGTGCGCGGTTTCGCAACGTCGACGCGCGTTTACCGCGGTCATAACTATTTTGTTTGGTCATAAATGGTTTGGCTGTGATGCCTTTCTTGACAGTCCAGTCTTGACATACAATCTTCCAACAGTGAGATCGTGCCAAGACCGAATATACTTGTAATTTGGCTCTCATCATTTTTGGAAACTGAAAACCGTCATTCCAGCGTCGGTGTTTTGCGAAATGCGTGAACTGCGTCCCGCCAAGCGACGTCAGTGGCGCCTTTCGGATGCGCGGATCGCGGCTGACACTGTAGCCCATCATCACCTTGTCAATGTAGTCCGACTGAAAGACGCCGACCAAACCGTTGTGCTTCTTGTAGGCGTTCGGTTGTGTGTAGTACAGCTGGTGAACTGCAGAGGTGAGGGCTGTTCAACAACACACGAATGTGCAGTGGTCGCCAAAAGTGTTTGGAACGCTGCGCGCGTGAGTGCTGTGTATTGCGCGCGTGTTGCATCAGCCGTACAAACGCTATTACAAGAATTTGGGCAACGTTGGGTCGAAAAGTGTCCCGTGAACCGAACGTTGCACATAAATTTTTACAATAGCGTTTGTAGGGCTGATGGCCACCCACTGTTTTCCAACACTTTTGGTCGCCATTGTACATTGTGCGCACGAGGTGTGATGAACGTTTTTTTGTAGTTTTTACGTGGCGGTGTTGCAAGTAATGTGGCACAGAGTCACAAACAAACACACAGGCTCACAGGCGCGACATGTTAGCAGCGCATACATGTGCAATTGCGTTTTTTGTTTCTGACAGTGCAACAAACATCACTGCGTTCTGGTGAAAGTGCGCGGTTTTGAGACCAAACGTATCAATACTCTTTTTTTTCACTGCTGGACAGTCCTCAATCAATGGCCACTCACTTATTTCAGGCAGCATGTTGACGGTGCCAAACGAAACGCACAACATCGACTGGCCGTACGTTGTCCCGGAGCTTGGGTACTCGTACAGGGTGCCGGTTGACACGAAACGTGGCACGCTTGAAAACAGAGGCAAGAAATTAGCCTGAATGCAGTAAAAATATTCCGCGAACGTGCATTACCATGAGCACAAATTTTCAGTTGATAAGCACAATGATTTTGACAAGCTTTCCTGGAAATGATCAGCTCATACGGTGTTAAGAACTGAATGGTATTATCTTTCAGTCAAGTTTAGAACACCACACTCGATCTTGAAACGTTCGGAGTTCAACAACGCCGAACAACCTGTGAATCAGCCAGAAGCCAGACTGCGCCTCAAAGTAGAGCGCCCCCTTCGTGTGTCCCCTGTAGCCGCTGTCGTCCGCTGGATCCGGCGTTTGGTCGTTGTACAGATAATGGAAGTTTGCCTGCAATATCAAGCTTGACAGGAATGAAACTGAAACTCTCCACACGCTCAACCAGCATGCGTTCAATTGTACGCTTGATAATTGGCTGTGAGTTTCTTTTTCGCCCATGGTATCGCCAATTAGTGCCACGCTGAAAAGTCTGCCGAAGAGGTGTCCCGTGTCCGCCCGGGTGTACAGTCGAACTCTAAATTATGTGGAATCCGCTGATTGGTTGGTGATCACGTGACCAACGACCAATCAGCGGATTCCACATAATTTAGAGTTCAACTGTACTGTACCTCCATGGAGTCCTCTGACGCATGGAGCTGCGGAAGCAAACGTGGCAACACCACACTCAATGTTTTGAGCCACTTTTATTTTCGGGACGTGTGACCACCACGAAGGCAACCAGGCGGGCACCTTTTTAGCATGACATAGAAACTGAAGGCAAAAAGGCTTAGGCGTAGGTTTATAGCTTATAGCTAGCAGACATGTTCACATCAAAATCGCCAACTGTTTTCTCGGTCGCATGCTGTCAAAAACTGTAACAAGGCAAAAACTTTCAACAATCAGTCGAACCACTGTGTTCCAGCGGGTATACATCTGGTTCAACGTGTGCGCGAGCGCCTGGTTCTGTTCGTTCAGACTGTGCTTGCTAATTGACCATTTTTTAGGGCTGTTTGCGTCGAGATACAGAAACGCGAGGCCTTCGGACACGTGCGGACATTGGCTACAGTAGCCATTGATGTCGGGCAGCTTGTACACGTAGAACCTGGTGGAGAATTTGTTTGATACCATTGTCAAGGGGGAACTTTCGTTTTATGAAAGTCGATTTTTTGTGTGCGTGTTGCTTAGTGATTGTGGCTGCAGTGAACCAGTGTTGATAAAAAGAAGTTACTTTTTGAAAAAAGTGGCGTTTAATAAAACAACACCAAGCGAAAAAAAACGAGGCTCCATTTTTCAGATGATTTCCCGACATACCAGTCAACACTGTTTCCATCCTGGTCACGGCACGTGATCTCTTGCGTGTTCGCATCTTCCGCCAAGTGCAGAATGGTTCCGATAAAGATTAGAAGAAACGTCATTTTGAGTTTCATTACTGTTAGTGAAATGATTGTTGCTGCTGTAATGAAGATAAATCTTTCGATGAGATGCAACTTGCGAAAAGTATCAAAATTGAAACACTTCCAATGATAAACGGAAATGAGCTTTTGTTGCATCTGAGCTTTTATATCGAGAGTAGACGAATCCAGCCTTTGAAACCCAATAAAAACCCCGATAGCTCATGCCACCATCTTGCATTGTTGATGGCTTTGAAGTTTATATTTTGAAAACTATTCAATAAAAACAATTTAACTGAAGGATTGCGTGGTATTTCTACATCAGCTTCAAGCGACCAGTTCAATCGTTTGTCAGTGGGGGGACTCCTTGACAGCCATGAACAATACTGAAGTGCAATGTTTTCATTCATAAAATTTTGTTTCAACTGTCCCAGAATAGAGAATGGCAACTGAATAAATAAATGGCTACTACTTTTACCCAATGAAATCAGGACAAAAGTAAAAAAAGGACAAAAAATCTGCGTGTGTGCCACCCGCGTTGGAACGCTTATGATTGATGCCTGTTTGCATCATTTTGTTTTGCTGAAGATGGCCTGTGAAAGGTGTCGGCCCAAACAGCAGCGTCTTTTTTTATCCGCATAGTGGTAAAACGATGCAAAACAACACAAGTATAAAAATTGTTCAGCTAACTTCAGTGAGAAATATTAGAGCTGCTGATTCCTGAATGGTGTTGTGCTCACGATCCGATGCAACAGATGAAATCCGATGTTTTATTGTTCTTTTCACTCCATTGAAGAATTATGAAACACTTCATCAAACAAATACAAAAAATTGACAAAATAATACAAAAAAATCCACTCATCGCGTTGCAAACAACAAATCAAGATGTTCGCCCATTCAAGAGCAAATACCAAAAAGCCAAAAACCTCAAAAAAAAATTTCATTTTTTCCATTTGCACCAGATTTTTTTCATCAAACTGCACTGAACGAGTTTGCACTGGGCGTAGTGTTGTCGAGCACTGGCACAATGCCGCCGTGCTGATACGGGGACGTTTGCGGCTTACGATGTTGCAGTCCCGCGAACGGGTCTTCCAAATCGTTCCCGTTCGGATAGAACAATTCGTTGGAAGCGGGGTTGATCGACACTGGCTGTGGCGGTGGTGGTCTGGAAAGAGCTTTCTTGAGAGCACCGCAATTTTTTGCATCTGATCGATGTTCAAATATGTAGATGGCACGACATGCAGACAGATTATTGAAATGTGCAGCCAATCAAGTGAGTGCGAGCACAAACATACTCAAAATGCACGGTTGAATAAATTGTTTTTTTGATAAAGTGTTGCACAATAGTTTTCATAATTCTGGGCGTCTTTGCTTCTTTGGATTCACACAGTGTACCTGACGTTGCTGTTTGCTGGCGCCGTCTGATGCGGCATTGGTTTCATTGCGTTTCGTTTCGCGTTCGCTCCGAAACTTGAGCTCGCTCCATTATGCAACCGACGCCAGTAGCAGCAGAGGAAGATCACCGCAATCAACAAAACGATCACCAGTGAACTGCCAAGTCCGACCAGCCACTTTAGGAACAACTCAAAGTTGCGCGCTGCAAAAGCATTGCTGTGCACTTTTGTCTCTCAATCAGAGAAGTTCGGCGGTGTTAAAAAGAACAACGGTGAAAGCTATAGCAAACAGTTTTGTTCGGTCAACAAACTGTTGCGCCAAATGTTCGACTGAGGCACAAATCAAAGAACGTTCAGTTGCGTGAAACTTACATCGGCACCAGACCCACCAGCCGGGCGTCCAAGTGCCGTTGACGCACGTTCGCTGTTTTTCGCCGTGCAGGAAGAAATCAGGCTGACAGTCGAACGTTACCGTTCTTCCGTCAAGATAATTGTCAAACTGTGGATACTTCAGGACACCGAGACCCTTCTGAAGTGGGCCGCAGCTGACGTCTGAAACAAAATGATGGTTTTTGATTTTTTTTAAAATTGACTGCTAGCCGGATTGATTGAATGACCGGCCAGTGTCACGACATGCACGGGACACTCTGATAACCTCAGTTTTTGGTGGTTTCTCGGATGGAAGTCACCCAGGAATCTTTGACTGTCCGACTAGAGAAGTTAGCGGTGGCGAAATAAAGCACCGCTAAATCAATCAGCTACTTTTGTTCAAAATGTTTACGTACATTCAGTTTCGGCGGTCGACTTCAGCTCGTTGAATGCCGTTTCGTACTGCAACGTTCGCATGCCAATTTCTCGGATGCCCGTCTCGTAGTAGTCGAAAATGCATGAGCGCACACCTTGGCAGGTGGTCTGAAACAGAAGAAAATGTTTAGTTTTCTATAAAGGACCGTTCTGTGTGTGCCAGTTTTGGCATTCGGAAGTCTATTCCTGCACGTTAAAATCTCTGAACAGGTATCCGGTGTCCTCTTTGCCTGAGTGTCCCGGAAATAAAAAGTCGTAACACCAACGGCGGCGGTTCGGGACAGTACTTTTATCTCCGGGACATGGACACCACGCGGGACACCCAGACGTCAGGATACCGGACACCGGTTTGGACATCTTTTTTGGCGTGTGTGTTTTTGAAACTCACTCCTGTTCTACCTGCACTTGCTCATAGCTGAACACCAGATCTCTGTAGATGCTTTCCGAGTGGTGCGCGCGCACGGCGAACCGAGGTTGGTAACGTTCAACGGCCAGGAATCGCTGCGGATTGTACAGCGGTGCGCGTTTCGTGTTGAACAGATTCTGGTAGCGGGTACCGTCGACACGCCACGCTACACTGAACGATCTGCGAGATAGAGAGAAATAGAAAACGCCAATGAAAGCAATTGTTGTTCGTTAAAAGATTGGACAACACAGTGAAGTTGTGCAAGTTCTACCATATTGCAAAAGCATGCACAAAAACACGCATCGATATAGCCTAATGGAGCGAGGCGCTGACAACTGCATAACTGCAGTAATGGACTTCAGTACTCATCGGTGCTGCACAAGTTGGACATACACGGTGATACAACATTTTCAAAACCGCTTCCACGAGAACCGATTGAGTGAAACCGTTTCCAATCAACCAATTTGCATATGGTTCTCTGCAGTTGGGGCTTGCCAACATCACATGCAAAAGAGGGGTGGCCTCATCAGTGATGTGCTCCTTTTGAACTAAATCAAACTCAAACTCAAACCTGTAGACCGCCTCCAGCTGCTGCTCCGACGGCGGCCGAGAGACGCTCGCTCGCTGGCAGTCCGCCGTCATCAGATCGTCGTCCGTACGACCGTCAAACGTGCCCAGCAAGCCCATGGTGACGTATTTCGCTTTGCAATTCGACGTCGTCTCTGCGTCCGTCGGCCTTGGAGTCCAACGCTTCGTCGCCGCTGGCAAATAGTCCTGGGCGGTGTAATTTAGCGAATCTGTCCAATGATTGCATGCATACTGCAAAACAACCTCTAAAAAGTTGTACAGTCGCAGTAGTGGAAATTCACGCGAATTCCATTGGTTCGAGTGTCAGAAATGAAATGTGGTTCAATTTTCAAAATTTCATACCCAAGGAATCGAGACGTTGTAATTCGGTGGCAGTGCAACGGTCACAGCTAATGCTCCTTTGAACTCTTGCACTCGAATGCCGACTCCGGTGTCGAACATGATTTCAACGGTGCTCATGTCTGTCACGCGAGCCGGCACTCGAAGCGAGACACCTGAATATTTGGGCCATTTTTGGGGTAATTTTGACCAGAGTCAGTATATAGTTATGACTTGCCGAATCAAGCATCAGAAAAAAAACAAAGCAGCGTCAGAAAGTTTTTTTTTAAAACCACACATTCATATGAAAATGGATGCATCATTGTGGATCTACCGCGATTTCAGTAACGGAGAAGGGTCTCCGGTGAATTCTACTAGCGATTCCACTGTTTTTTTTGGGTAGGGGCATGAATGAGTTGAATGAAACGAAAACCTGGTGTGGGAATGAATGAGTTGAATATGAAAAGAAAACTCAAGCCACCGTTCTCCGAACACAGCCAATGAATAACCGTGAAAGTTCATCGTCTGCTGATGCGGCGTGTCAAACCAGAACGCCTGTCCACCAACGTCCACATCCGTCCGATAGCGCCAACGCCGATGGTTCTTGCGCGCGAACACTTCCACGATGTCCGAGCGGTTGTCCTGCGCCGCGAGACCGGTGACCACGGTAGCCGGCACTTCTTGGTTCCCTAAAATTCGGAAAGCTTTCAATTTTTGTGCTCTCACACAAATTGTTCTAAAGTTCCATAGTTGAACTCATACCATATAAATAAACACGTGTCCGACCGAACAGGTGTGTCCGGTATAATGTCGGTATAATATAGATGTTTGTGTACCAAAACTAAAAGTGCGGCCCAAAATGTGTGATGCCTTTATATCTGGAACACCACGTTTGAACACCGGACACACCTTTCTTAACATGCTGCTGGCAAATTCGAGTAGAATAAAAAACACACGAACAGAACGTCTTCGGCGGCTGTTCGAGGCGCACTTGAATCATCAGCTCGTGTTTCGGGCTCGTCAGAGTCGCGAGCACAAAGAATCCCATGCCCGGAAACGAGTATTCGGTGCCATCAAAGGTGATCAGATGCGAGAGACCGTATGCGTAACCTGCGAATGTCATAATGAAATTAAAAAAAAACTGATTTTGTGAACTCCACTTTGAGCGATTCGCTGAAAGCAACAGCAAAAAATTTGAGCGATAACAACAGAACGGGATCGCAGCTGTGTACCCGTTTGGCATACTGTACATTTCTGCCTGCTCGCCTGCTTCTAAGCTTCTGCGATGCAGAATTAAAATTTGATGCAGCAAATCAGCTTCAGCCAATCAAATTTGTTGTTGAGTATTTTTGTTTTGAGCAGTTTTTCAGTGCTTACAGTGCTTTCAGTTTTACAAACGAAAACCGTGTCTACCCAGCGCGGGCGGCCGATACTGCTGGCAGCCGGATGAGGGTCGCCGCCAATAGTAAAACTCGCAATGCTCCGCCCACTTGCAGCAGAAGTCGAATGGCAACAGATCGTTGTAGAAGTTGGACAAACTCGGCACGTACGGGGGCCGCCGGTAAGGCGGAGCTCCCCAGGGATGCGAACGCCACACAGTGCCAGCGCCGTAGTACCTAGTGGGTGGGGACAAATGTGTATACCGTCAAACAGTAAATTATAGGGCATCAGCTAATTGGTTGGCGATCATGTGATGCATGCTTTCTGGCCTGGTGATCACGTGATACCAACCAATCAGCTGATTTCCTATAAATTAGAGTTTGACTGTAGATGATTGGCGGAGGTATGGGATAGATCTGCAGCGGATATAGAACAAATTTTGACAACAAACGCTAAAAAACAATGCTTAAAAACACTCCAACAAACGTTATAATAAAATTAGTGATTGGCCTTGTTTAGAAAAACCCATCTGTGAAAAATTTTCGATCTAAAAAAACTGATTTTTCGCTTAAAATCGCTCTGAACAGACGAAACAAAATTGCGTTCCGCTGACCTGAGATAGTCGCCCCCAAACTCGTAGTCCTCTCCAAACATCAGGAACCCCTCCTGTCCGTAGCAACACACCTGCGCAGAGCCGGTCCAGCTGCGATCGAAAAGTTATCCAGTTTTTTTTCAGCAACTTTCACGGTTTCAGAAGTTCAGCGGAAGAAAAACCATGAATAGTTGAACAACGTACAGTCGAACTTTAAAATATAGGGAATCCTGCTGATTGGTTGGTGATCACGTGCATGCATGCTTACTGTGCAGGCGTACTCCGCTCTCACAGCAATGCTTACACAGATAGCACCAACCAATCAGCTGATTCCTTATAATTTAGAGTTCGACTGTACATGGATTTCGTCGAAATGACGCAGTGCCTTGCCGCCCAATGGTAGTAGCACCGGCTGTCGCCATCTTGGTCGCAGCCGCGATACGGCGAAAATCGACCAAAATCAGCCATCGCCTGCTCCAGTCGACACGGACAACTGACCTACGAAAGCAAGCGTTGCATTGTTGCGAGTTCGGAGGCTCGTTAATGAAAGGTACTAAGGTTCCTTTTTGCAACCAATAATTTTCTTTTGAATCGTGTCTAAATTTGAAACGGTATATTATTTTGAACGTTTGGTAGACTGCGAGGACTTTTTTGAAGATTCAAATTTAAACAGTCATAGATCAAAACTACATGTAAAACTAAACCAAACTGATCATTGGCTAGATAGTGTCAAAATCAAATAAAAAGCAGCCAGGGTTCGGTCGCACCGTCGGTTCGAGTTCCATGACGAAATTCTGCCTCCGACCGTCGTATTCGAACCAATCAATGCACATCTGTAGTGCCCAATTGTGTTCACCAAATTCGTAGCGCCATTTCTCGAGAAAATACCACGGAAACGGAACCAGCTCCGACCAGTAAACTCTGAAAGTGAGAGAAGAATTTTCACGAATTTGGTGAAAAGTGTGTCTCCACTTACATAAACATTGAACAGTAAAAAAACGGGTAACGTGACATTCAAAAATGTGCAGGTTTGTGGTGATCGGAAGGAGTCCATGCGGGTCTCCTGTTGGCAACCTCTGCGACGTTTCCAGTCTATTGCATATTTTATTTATCTAACTTATTATTCGCCCAATCAGCGTGTCCCATTTTCACAATGCACCCAATGCACTAACTGGTCGCCGTTGTCCGCCATCCACTCATCGCCACTGACTCTGACCATGACGGCGCCACCGATGTGTCTTTGCCAGCCGCTATGCAACAGGAACTGATTGTCATTGCGAATCTCTTGATCCTTCGTCCAGAGTTGGCTCGGTCGAAACTCGTAGCGGCCGTTGTTGGTCAGGCCGACGCCGATGCGGCCGACCTAGGACAGAATGGACTTTGGTGAACCTGAGACTTATGCAACGGCGTGGTGTACCATGGCGGGGCACAGCAAACGGGAGGCCCTATGAAAGTTTCTGTTTTCGAGGAAAGCCACTTAACAGCGGATTTCAAACTCAAGAACTTGTTGGGCTAAAACGAGCAGTGGTCGCTAAGCGAAATGCACACCAGTTTGTGAATAATACAATATAGGTAGGTACCGTATTACCTCTATTAACCCCCCCCCCCCAAAATTAAACCCCCCCCAAAAAAATAAACCCCCACCCCCTCGAAAAGTTTCCAAATAACCCCCCCCAAAATAATCCCCCATGGGGGATTATTGAAACCTGTTTGAAACACATACCCAGCGAATTCAGTGGCTGGTTGCAGTGAAAATGATGAAATTGTGCTACCAAAGGCCCCAAAAGGATGAGTTAATGGTAATTTCATTACAAAAGGCTGTTGTAAAAGGAAATTTCTATGTAGAATAGAAGTTTCTGCGACTTCCTTCCTGCCATGGAAGGTATTTTTGCCATTTTGCCCACTCCTAAAAATGGTTTCCAAATAACCCCCCCCCAAAATAAAGCCCCCCCCCAAAAAATAAACCCCCACCCCCAGAAGTCGCTGAAGAAATAAACCCCCATGGGGGTTTATTAGAGGTAATACGGTATGTGCAGTCGTACTCTAAATTATAGGGAAACCGCGTCGTCGTTGATGATCACGTACTCCATGGTTTCTGTGCAGGCATTGCATTAGGGGCGGAGTTTGGTTGGCACAGAAGGCCTGTATGCACGTGACCACCAACCAATCAGCTGATTCCCTACAATTTTTTTAAAGTTCGACTGCAGCTCTATAATTTGTTGCGCAGTCTGTGACGCCTTCAATGTGATCTGTGACACCAGCTGTGATCGGTGCACCACAACTTTGCCAGATCTTCTGTCTGCGATTCGCTCACACCACCACTGCACCGACCATTCTAAACTTGTGTTTCAACGTGTCCTCATAGAACCCAAACAGGAACACGTCGACGCGTCGATTCGGGTCGGTCGTGATGTTGGCGGCGTCCCAGTGCAGCGCCAGCTTCTCAGCGTACGGATCTCGCCAGTTGTTGTTCGTGACCACCGGATCGTTGATCAGACGCACGTGGTGGAGACCGCGCGATGCGGGCACTGAAACTATGGAAGTTGATTATTATGAAGTTATGAAATTATGAAGGGGTCACGTTATTCACCGCTGATTGGCCAAATTACAAAGTGCCGAAAAAGCCGTTGTAGAAAAATTGTGCAGTGCAATGCAAATATTTTACACGCACTTCTGCAATGGCTGCAAAAGTTAGTTATGTTTTAGTTGGATCACACCTTAGTTTTGAGTGTCAGAGTTTTCAGTCTCATTTACCTCTAATGCACGTGTAGTTTTTAAAAAATAGTTTTCAGCTCCAAAATTCTGTGATAGTCTGACTGTGACAGTTGAAAATAAATTTTGTGACAGTTAAAGAAATTTCCGTGTTATAAAATGTCAGCGAAGCTGACAAAACCTCTCTTTTCACGCACCCACGTAAACCGTCGTGAAGAATGGATAACTTTGGCCACCGTCCGTTGAAATTTTCATTCTTGTTGGTCCTTGAATGTAAAGTGAATACACTGGGATGACACAACGCGCGATTGCTTGGTTGATCTGAAGAAAACAGATCGCCAAATAAAAATGGGTTTGTTCAGAGCATGACAGGAGTGAAAGTGACATCGTGTTAAATTCACGCTAAAACCCACTGGTGTTTCATGACACCAAGCATAAAACTGGGTGCAAATCTATAATACTAAGATAGTAAGAAAGTTTGCTTGATTGTCCGCAGCTTTTTGCTATATATAGCATCATCTTCAGCTTCACTCCAATTTTTCTTCATGATTCATGTGAACTGTTTTTCAATCTCTGTTCTGTGAAAAGTCCAAATCATCATCATTCCCATGCAATAAAAACATCAGTTTATGATCGACTACTTTAATTTGGCTGCTGCTGCTGTTCGCCATCTACACCAATCGAAATAGAATGGCAGTTGATTGTTGCTGAACAAATAGGCTAAACAGGTTCCACAACAAATAAATTGCAGCATCAACAAAGACGTGGCCATGATCGATAGCGAATCAGTGGAAAGGGTCCAATCGATCAATTTTGAACGGGATGATTGTTAATGATCCTGAAGATTGATTTCTGTTATACTGAACAGGAATTTCAGCGGAATGTAACTGACTAATACCAGATTGCTTTTCAATTTTTTAAATATTTTAAACGGGTATCGGACGATCGGTTGATTGTTGCTGATCAAACAGCATTGTTTTTAAAAGTGTTTTCAACGGAAGTAGTAGCAGTTGAACGATAATCGACGAACGGAAAGGTAATGAAACAAGATGGATGTTTGATACTTTGAACTGGAATGGCTGTTAATTGTCGCTGATCAAAAAAGATTGTGTTTTGATACTTTAAACGGGAATGACACAGCAATGCAGCTGATCAAAGAAGACTGATACGATAATTAAACGACATTGAAGAAGCTAATAAAAAATTGATTTTTTAAATGGGAATGGCAGTTGTTTGCTGCTGATTAAAGATTGCTTTTCATATATTAAACGGGTTGTATTGCTTGCTGATCAAAGTATATTACGTTGAATTGAAAAGCAGGCTCTAATCAAAATGACTGGCAAATTTTTGAAAATTCGGCAAAAAAATCTGTTGATTTTATCGATGCTGAAACCAGCGTTAACAGTTGAAAAAAACTGTTTTCAAAAAGAAACTGAAAATGCTGCGATTTTTAAAAGGTATAAAGCATCGACGGCTACAAATTGCTTTGAAAATGAACGATCATTGCATGGTAAATGAACAATATTCGCTTGAAGCAGCTCAAAATCAAAATCCAATGCGTTTTTAGTCCGGGTCGTGGGCACAGGTCAAAAGGCCAAAATCCACACAAAAATAACAACTGTATTTTGTCAGCTAACCGTGCCGTAGGCACGGGTTATCTGCTAGTTTGATTCAATGGCCTAAAATTTTCCGGACAAACTTGCTTGTGCCCAGCAGCACTTATGTTTTACGATTCACACTAGATTTAAAAAAAAACTCGCTTTATGACAAAAATGCTTTTGTTGTTTGTGCTAGGTTTAAGAAACTGTGCAGATTTTCACTCACTCTGATGCAGTCCACAGTTTTCACGTCAATTTGCAGTTTTATCCGATCGGTCGGTCGAAAACAAGGCCCGGAAACATTCAACGGAAACCCGCCGAGCATGTGAATCCACGGTTTGTCAACTTGCAGTTGGCCTGAGAGTTTAAAACAACTGTTTTTTTCAGCTTCTTATTTTACTTGTATAAGCACAAATACAATGTAATTTTGGAAACTGAAATCCAGGTGTTCATTTTGCATTCAATGAAAAATGAAAAATCTGGTTGGTTCTGGTACTGGTACTGGTTCGACTAAAATTTTTGTCAACATATTTTTAACGTTCCCTTGTACAGACTGTTGTCTAGTTTGTTGATCATGTTTCTCAGCGCGTTATGAAGAACAACGAAAGTAAACTGAACAAAGTGTATGTATTTCGATTTATAATTAAAAAAAACAACAACACTCACCGACAGTGTCATTCGTGCAGCCGCCGTAAATCACTTCCTCATCCACCCTGGCAATCCAGCGTCCCGCAATGGGCGTCGAACCGAACTGCACCAATTTGTACGAGTTTCCCTCCGCCGAGTACGGCAGTTCGGTGAATCCGGTGCCGTTGCCGCCGTTGAAACCGACCTGCGTTTATATATGTCGACGTTGCCAACTGAGTTTGGCCTTGTAAGATTTTTGTGAGGTTTTAGGACAACAGTAAAGTACAGGGTGATAACAAACGTCAATAGGGAAAACGGCTGGTATTTAGAACTGAAACGACCTCTTGAGCTGAAGTTTACGGCCGTCAAAGAAATATAGTCGCAATTTATTGTAAAATTTCAGCTAAAACGGTCAACGCTGTTAGCCGCAGCGTAACAAGTAATGTTTGCTTGTTCGATCGTTTAGTGCAGTTTTATTGTTTTGTTTTGTTGTGTAAAACTGTGTTACCAGTGCCGACTGTTTTCCGCCCCTGCCAAACAGTCCCCCAGCCGAAGTGGACGATGTCCAATTGATGTTCGCGTAGTTCAGCATCACGTACGATCGCACCTCGTCTGTGGCGAGCACCATTTGATAGGTGTTTTGCTTGAGAAATGGTGAGAATTGTGAAAAAAATAAGCGACATGCACCGTTGTCCAACTGATTCAGCCATCTATTTCAAATTTTTTTGGTGTTTCCCACTACAAATGAGAACCGAACCGTTTCACGTGAATGAACTATGTCGACGCTTGCCGAGTGAACGCAACAACTTTTTGTCTGTATGCCAGAAAATTAAAAAGGGCCAATAAGAAAACCGTCGAAGCGACAACAATTTGACATCGCTGTTTTTGTACTTGGAAAAACCAAAAAAATTTTTCGTAGCTTTCATGGGATTTTTGCCATTTTTTTCGTTTAGTGACCAAAATCAAAAACGCGCCATGATATAGCGCCCCACCCCAGCACGCACCCATTGCCTCACTTGACCGTACATATTCAGTCGCGTCTCACGTGGCGCCCCACCATAGGCCATGCGTTCCCACGTCACCACCAGCGCGTAGTCGGCAGTGAAGCCACGCGCACCAACCATGCTCTCACGAATGTCGCTGTAAATTTCAAGGTTTCATTTTTTTAAATTTCACTCTTGTTTGTACGTTCGGGGATCGAGCCCCGCCGATGGGTGTATAGGCACTTAATGACAGAGAAAACTCGATGGGCACCATACTCGCCGGCGTTCTGTACGCTTTTCTGGGTTAGCCCTGGCTAAAAGCATCGCCTAAAATCCCACCCAACAACAACAACAAGACAACAAAGAAAATGTCGGATCAAGCTAAAACAAATCTGGAATGGCAGACTTTCGGTGTTTTGCGAGTGACTAAAACTGAGAGAACTTGGTCTGTTTTGTGGCACAAAAATGATGACAGATCAGGCTCTTCTTTCCCACCGTGAAATGAGATCCAGAAACTCCGGATCCTCCAGCCGGCCAGCCTGTGTGTTCAGCAGTTGCCCCTTGTACGTGCGAGCGGCGAAAATGCCGCCGGAGCCAAACTTTGGCCGCGGTTCACCGGCATCCGCGCGAGGGCGCCCGCCATCGACGCCGATCAGGTTTGGCGGGCTGAGACAAAAGAAACATTTGAACACGTTTTGCCTTTTTATAAAAGGTCTTCATTGTAAACTACTAATTTGCTGTATAAGAATTTGCTGCCGCGATTGATATTGATTGAATTCTGCTTTGCGCGATCAATCAGTTTTGCTCAAGAAATTCAAGCGCATTCAATCAGTTCAGCGTACTCAGCTCAGGCAGTTGAGCAAAGCGCCGATTTGTTCAGTGCACATTTTGTTTGGTTATTTTTCTCAAGTGAGTGTTTCAATTCACCAATCAGCATAGCCAAATGCTAAACAAAAAAACCGTTTCTACCGATGCACCACACGAAACCAGACGTGCGAGATTCGATGTTGGCCGACTGCCATGAACGTCTGGTCGGTCATGAACGCCGCGATGAAGGACGGATCAGGCGTTTGAGGCCAGTCGAGGTTCGGGAACGTGTAGGGCGGCTGGATGTAGTGCGGGTAGCTGAACGCCACGAAACCTTCGGGGAACACCTAGAAAAATTAGTGGGTGTTTTTCAACAAACGTTTATAAACCCCCTCCAAATTATAAATCGCCTGCCTTGAAGAAAATCTCACACCACACTCCGAAGAATACAGGCGGGGAATCACTGAAACAGAAACTATTATCAAACTCACAAACGTGTAGTTGAACCGAAACCCGTAGTACGGAAAGAAGAAGTCCAAGTCGATCTGTTGATCCTGCCACGGCCGATTCGTGATGTCCAGGTCGTGGTAGCGCTCGCCGAAGCCGTACAGGTGCCACCATTCTGGAACAAAAAAAAACACGTTTTGTAATTGAGTTACTGCGGAAACTGAGAATACTGAAAATTGAGCTCGAAAAACAGAGCCTCTGAAAGTAATTGGTAAAAGTGTTTATGATGCAACCAAGACGGTTGGTTATACACACATTCAACTGAAAAGTTGACATTTCATTTTCTCAATTGTGTGCATTAAATTCAGCAAAAAGTTGCACTTGAGCTGAAATTGAAAACAATTCACCGGTGTAGGTGGATCTCAGAAACTCTGTAATTTGTGAATTTCAACATGACAACGCGCATTGGTCTTCCAGCATGATATCATGGTGCAGCCAATCACAGCGCGCCCGTTTTCGCTCCTCTCTTACTTTCATCGTCGCGCCGATCATAAGCAGTCCAGTCGAAGTTCGGGTCCGTGAACCGAAGTTGATGTCGAATCGAGGTCGCTTGATTCGGTCCGCGCGCGTCGAAACCGGTGAAAATCGATCCCGGATTCGGGTTGACTGCGGTGATCCGTTGCTGCGATGAAGATGACGAAACGGAATCAATGGGATTGTTGCCAGATTGAAGGACATTCGGAGAAAATGAGTCGACGGACTTGAGAAAATCGAATTGCGCCGAAATGATGTTCGGCTTGAGAACAATGATGACTGGCAGTAGTAGTAGCCGAATCATGGCTACTGGGCACTGAAATAAATTGAAGTTTTTTCGGTTTTTTTCTGCGAGCTGCATTTTGTGCTTCTGCACATTGGATGGTGTTTGTTGGTTTGTTGGTATTGTTGGTTGTATGATTTTCAAAATTCCAAGAAAATTGAGTAAATTTATTCGACAGCGGCTGAAAAAGTGGAAAGTTGCATACACCACCATTCAAGGTTACATATCTCATACATAATAGTGACCGTCCGTTTTACAGTTCCTGACGTGTGAAAAAAAAACGGACGCATGTAAAAACACACGGTATCGACATGAAGAATGTCACGGCTACGTGTTTGTACATGTTTTGCATTGTATATGGTACACGGTATAATTTCGCATGTATGAAGACTGTATAAAAATATGAAAAATCACCAAAATATTCCGTTTTATGGGACACATATAGTGGTCATTTTCCACACGCACGTGCTTTGTGGCCAGCCTGAAAGATGCAACATAATGATATATAATAAACACGCAATTGCACTCAGATTTTCTGCTGATCTGACACGCTGATTGGCTGATTCGAAATGCTGCCAATCAGCGCGCGTTGTCACTCTGGGCCAAGAGGTCGTGTTTATAAGAGTTTGACCATGAAAACGAGAATGAAAAACGTTGCTCTGACGTGCATCTGCGCGCAGTGCGCATGTTCAACTCAATATGCTCAGTTGCAGTTTTTATGTCAAGATTTGAATTTTGACAGAGGATCAGTATGTGCTTTGCAAAGCGGTGCCCCCTCTTGAACTTGTGTACACCGTGAAAACTGCGTTGTTTACAAATTACTCGTTTTTGCTGTGTTTTTACGGTATCCTTGAATTTTTGGCCAGGCACATTTTTTGTCTTTCCTTACAAACCCCCGGTGAGTGCTGTGACTCATCAAAATTTATTGATTATTCATTTATTTTATTTTTAGTGGTATTACAATTTAGAAATTGCACAACGGCAAGATTGCTGGATGGACGTTTTCAATTTGCACATTACATAAAAATAGCGAAATATTTGCACCATGTCTGTTGCGCCCAGTAAACTTACTGGACCGTTGTAACATTAAGTTACACCAATCAGCTCACAGAGAAGCATGTATGTACATTTCGAGAGATTTCCAGAACAAAAAATCGACAATCACATCTAATCCCCGCAATATCGAAACGAGTTCTGATCGGTTTCATGCACCAAAACTGAATGCAACACTTCGGGCGGGTACAGTTGCTCGCGAATTCGAGTCCACAAATAAACGGCAATGTTTTCGGCGGTCCTTTCATGAAAAATTGTGAGGTTACAGATTTTCTTTTTAGGTTCGGCAGATTCTGACCAATTATTTGACCTGATTACAATCGTGCACAGTGATTGGTCGTCTTGTCAGCATGAAACCAATCAACATGCACTAAACTACACTTAAGCTTTTTAAAAATACGGTTGACAACACACGTTGCGAAAACCTCTACAAAACCAAACTTACGAAACTTTTCCACGAAAATACTCAACGTCCATGTCCAAGTGTTTATGATCGACGTCTTGCAGGACAATGTCGATTGCTCGCTTCAAATCTTGAATGTTCAACAGCATGCCTGTCACTGGATCCACTGGCCCACGACATGTCACTTCGACTGGATTACGGGGTTAGATGTCAGACAATACAATACAAGTGACCAAACTATTCAAATGTCAAATCAGAGAACACACTCCCTTTACTCACTCCGATAGTTGTGCCCATGGCCGTTGGCGTTGTTGCATTTGCCGTAAAGTGCGGCGTTTTCTTCTGCGCTCAGCTGAGGGCTGCGTTATTTCGGTTTCATGTGCGAAAATTTTTGAAACATGACAACGGATTTGTCTTTTTAATATTCAAATTCGATGTACCTGTGCAATCGGTGTGCGGCTGAGAAGTGCGCACGTCTGGTCACTTCCACGATCGGGCGGTGATCTTGGCGGTTGCTCATGATTAGTCTGAATTTTGAAAGTGATATGAGAATTTCCAGCGCGTCTTCTGGCACGCTGAAAGAGGGTCCGAAAAGGTGTCCGGTCCCGATGTGGCGTCCTCCTGGGTCTCCCGCGTGGTGTCCCTGAAATATAAAAGTGGCAACACCACACTCGGCGTTTTACGCCACTTTTTTATTCCAATTTCCAGAATACCGACAGCGCGCGGGACACTGAGGCGGACAGGACACCAGACATTTTTTAGCGTGGGATGTCTATAAAAACTGAATTCAGTGAACTGAACTTCACAAAAAATGGTTTAATAAGAGTCAACTGGTTTTTCAAATCGAAACAAGCCAACACAATTACGGTTTATCAAAATTATCTAAAAATGCGGGAGACGCATATAAAAGGAGGAATATTGCCTTGTGTAAGCAGTGAAAGACTTGGCTCGACAACGCTTTTCAAGTCTCTGATGTGGTACACACGGATACAAGTACATAAGAGCCATATTTTTGCGCCGTTTATTTATGATTTCGGTTGCACATGGCAACCCTCGTACTTTGTATTGTAGACAAATGAAACTTTCACATTTGCGGATTTCGGGCATTTAGCGACCACTAAAACTACTAAAATAACAATCAGACTTTAGCTCGCTGACACTGGTTTGTCCAGGACAAATTGTATCGCAGAAGCATTGCGGAACGCAAGGTCTCCTGTGGCAAAAGCAATGACTTACTGACAGACGGTTTATCCTGCCACACTAGTTGAAGTTGACACCGGTAAAAAAGGTGAAAATCAACGGAAGACAACTCCTTTTTGTCACTGGTGCTGGTGTGTACACAGCGGTGCGTACGTTAACAACAACAAAAAAGCTACATGCAACAATGTTTTGCAATCTCTGATTTTGCTGTTTTTGCACAGAATTTACAGAATTTCGCACATGGCGTGATTTTAGATTAAATCGAAGAGGACAATTAAAAAATAACTTCAAAGTTTTACGCTTTTCAGCAAAACGAAAACGAAAACGAAAGTTTCGGATTCGCTGCCCTCCGGGGATATAGCGACCGCACGCCACCGAAACCGAAATCGGGCTAAGATCACTGGTGCCCCCAGGACAAAGCGGGGCTTAGAGGCTGTCCCCCTCACGTGGCGAGGGTATTGGTTCCACGGGATGGTGAGCCGTCCATTCCCCAATCCCACCGGAGTTTGGTACCTTCGGGTTTCCGGAATCGGTGGGGGCGTGCTTCAAAAAAACAAACAAACGCGGCGCAAAAATATGACTCTTATGTACTTGTATCCGTGTGTACCACATCAGAGACCTGAAAAGCGTTGTCGAGCCAAGTCTTTCACTGCTTACACAAGGCCATATTCCTCCTTTTATATGCGTCTCCCGCATTTTTAGATAATATTCTGACTTTTACATAAGCCCCGAAGGTCGGACCAAAATCACAATTCGACTCAGGCTTTTCATTTTTCGTTTTTTAGGCCAATTTCGCCTGTGCTATTTCTGCGGCCGATTCGCCCAAAATCGTCACGATTCAGTACCTAGAATTGCTCACACAAGAAAACTGACCCAAAAGCCGTGATTGGCGCAATGAATTACCATGGAAAACACCGTTTTCTTGTTTTTCATTTCTGGACCGGTTTCGCTAAATTCCACGGCCGATTCGCCCGAAATCGTCACGATTCAGTATCTAGAGTTGCTCACATAAGAAAACTAACCCAAAATCCGTGATCAGCGCATTGAATTACCCCGGACTACACCAGTTTCTCATTTTTTGTTTTTGGACCGATTTCGCCAATTTCCACGGCCGATTCGCCCGAAATCGTCACGATTCAGTATCTAGAGTTGCTCACATAAGAAAACTAACCCAAAATCCGTGATCAGCGCATTGAATTACCCTGGAAAACACCAGTTTCTCATTTTTTGTTTTTGGACCGATTTCGCCAATTTCCACGGCCGATTCGCCCGAAATCGTCACGACTTTGGTTATTTAACTGCTATTCTCTTCACGTTTTCAAAAAATAAAAGTCAAATTCAAATTCTCCGTTGTTGGTTACCCCTGGAAACTTTTTTGTTTGTCAAATAACGGTTTGTTTCACGCACAGAAATCCCAAATACACTTCAAAATAAGCGTTTTTCGTAATTTTGTACAAACAAGCCAAATTTTGACCCTTGGGAAGCACCGGAGAAAAAAATGAATGCGAAATTTGAAAATCCCGAAGATTTTTACCCTAGAAAATGTTTTTATCATAACAGTCAGAATTTTCTAAGTATCACTGAAACTGCGTACACATTTTATGACATTGTCGAAAAAAAAGGGGTATAGAAGAATAAGAAACAGCGAGTTCAGAATCGATGTTTTGCGCACACAGCGTGTGTAGAAGATCACCACGAAAAAATTTTTCCTGCACACAGCGTATCTGTGGATTGTCTAACTGTGTGCCGCAGAAAAAAATTCTCAGCTCCTTTTATGTTCACAATGCGAGGCACAGTAAGTTTGGAATTTTAGCGCGAACGACAGACGGGCCATATTATGTCGCATCCGCTGTCCGCTCCGCTAACCGCTTCGCTCGCGAATGGACATGATACCAAGTTGAAAAAAACATATATGAACAAGCGCACAAATGATACAAAATGCGTGTGATCCCACGTTTCATCAATCAAAATCAGTTCAACTTATTGGAACATAATCAACAATTTTTATACACCGGTTTGGGTGAGCACGTTCAATAGAAAATTATTTCTACGTTAGAACTCAGAATTCGCACAATAATAATTCTGTAAACCTTTAACCAGATCCTTGCGCTATATGATATGTACATGTGTATGATACGGAAAAGCAATTATTTATGTAACGTACATTTGTACAATCGATATGCTCATGTATTTCCCATTTCATTCGGAGAACAACACACATGTAAGACCATCAGGTCAGTTTCCGTTTTCTTCGAAACGCGCTGCTCATAAAATCGTTTGC
>JASANC010000097.1:0-60276 GCA_030248135.1 Theristus sp. LFF4_11 | reverse complement strand
ATTTGAGCGGAGATGTTGGTTAATACCACATCACACGACCGTTTTTCAGATACCCGATAACATGGCCACATGTTAAAACTTGCGTGCTGAGCTAAACTAACGTGTTAAACTTGCGTCTGTCAGTTGCCCGCAACGTGATCGCGAAATCATGGTACGTGTTTTCGATACGATGATTTGAAGAGTGGGCTCTCGCCATGTGGCAGATAGCATAGCTGGTTGAACCTGAAAGTAAGTGTCTTGGGGGGGGGGGGCGACCGGGTCGACAGGGGTTGCCGACTTAGCTACAGCAAACAGGAATTTTTGAACACAGTCAAATTTTGGTAATTTTCTAAAGAGGAACCACTAAGAACGGTTCAATATTCAAGTACACGTGAAAAATTGCCCTGTTTTACTGTTGAAAATGCAACTTTCCCTCTATGAAATGGACATAATTTCAATAAAACACGATTTTCGCTCTTATAGTTTCCCGGATCGTTCTGAAAATAGTCTAGATGAACTCAGCTCGACGAGACGCTTCGAACGAACCTAACTTGTAAAAAAAAATTTAAAAAAAAAAAATTTTTTTAATTAAAAAAAAAATCCGGATTTTTTCCCCTAACCCTACCCGTGCACCCCCCCCCCTCACCGAGAAAGCACCTGACAACCCCATCCCCTCTGAAATTAGGCAAACACCCCCCCCCCCTCACCCGAGGTCCCGCTTTCGCTACTGGTGCCAAATCAATCAAAGAGTAAGAAGACGGTTCGAAATTTTTTTTAAACTTTAAAAAAATCTTTTTTTAAATCAGGATTTTTTTGGTTAATTCATAAAAAATACGACCCGTCCTTCCCTGCTACTTTTTGCTTAGGGTTTAATCGATCTATTCTCTGGCAGAAAAAGTGGAATATCCCACGAAATTCTGGGCAATGCTTTTTGTTTTTTGTTGTTCAACGATCATCGTCCCCCAATTGAAGAAGGATTGTAGAATACCAGATTTAAAACGTATCAAATTGCGGCAGTGAAGGTGAAAAACGAACTGTGAACTGAATGTTGTTGTTTCCGTGTTTCAGATTCTGCAAACAAACCAGAGAGTTTTCAATCATTTTTTGGGCATCTTTGCTTACGGCAAGACTTTTCAAAGCAGAGCCAGGATTTCTTGTTCCGATGGGAAAGCCAAATAACAAAAGCAAACAAGTGCGGCAAAAATTCACGCAACAAAACTGGTTTACGTCAACACAAGCAGCAATTTGTTATGATGCCGATATAGATATGTAACTGATTGCCACTAGGTCACCACAACAGCATTATTGCACAGCAGAATTAGCAGAATGTGAAACGCGGGAGATGAAAAGTGATTTCTGAAGTGCCCATATCACACACAAGATTTGCCAAAATACAGTTAGTTGGGTTTTCTGGTGGTAATGTGGTATCTATTTCACAGTAACGTACCTACCTGTATCGTTCCTGCAGCACAATAAAGCCCGGTAAAACAAACGTCAAAAAGTAAACGGCCGGTATTTAGAACTGAAACAATATTTTGAGCTGAAACTTGCAGCTATGACGCGAACGGCACATGTAACACCAGTTGATCTTTCATCGGGTTTTGTTCAACACAAAAGACGAGGAAAACACAATACAGGGTATTTCTCGTTGTTTTTGTTTTTTTGGAAACTTCAACGGCTTCCGCCGATTCGGTTTTTCCGTTAAGTGCCACTCATGGAGGTTGAAGCGCGCGCGTCACTTCGCTACATATTCGTGGAGCAACAAACAGCGCAGCGCGCTTCACGTTTCAGAGCACGCGCACCATTCATGGACGCGCTGCGCTCTGCCGCGCGTCAGCATGAATGATGATGTGACGCGCTGTGAAGCGTTTTTAGGTTGGAGTACTAGTTGCTGCAGCGCCACACGTTACATATTTCATGCTGACGCTGACGCCTGCGCTTCAGCGCGCGCGTGCATGAATGAGCCTTCGAAAAAAAACTCCATCGAACAATTGGCATTTGATGCAGATGTCTCTATACAACGGTCGCTATCGTCGGACTGGCAATGTTGCTTTTGGTTGTCGCTCTTATCTCTACCGTTGTGCTGTTGGCTGTGACCAGAAATGCACAGGCAAGTCATTTGACACCTTCTATTATTTATTATCTGTTCTGCAGAATATGGGTTGTTTTAGTTCACTTTTGGCGCTTTACTTTTTATAACTTTTTGGTCTCAGAAATCGGTCGCTGTAACGAACATCCCGGAAGCATCGGAATGGCCAGCTCCTTCGGCCACTCCACTCGGCCGGTACACGCGCGCCGCCGTTGTCACCGATAATGGACTTTGTTCGGAAATTGGGCGGTTTGTCAGTTTGTTTACCGAATTTCGTTTTAAAGCAAAACTACCAGAAATTCGTTAGATATAAGAAATTTTAAAACCTAAGCTACTTTAGTTCGATTTGTTATTCTTTTCAGAAATATCCTGATTCGTCAAGGCAACGCCGTCGACGCCGCGATCGCCGCGTTCATTTGTTTAGAGGCTGTGCAGCCGCAAAGTGCCGGAGTAGGCGGCGGCTTTTTCATGAACATTTACAACAGGTTTTTTTATAAAACTGTTGCGTTTTTAGTTTAATTGTCCCGATCTGAGTATTTTTTGTTGTTTTAGTTTACCGTATGTTGTTTCTGACTTTTCTTTTTCTCTTCCAGAACCACGGAGCGTTGTGTTATCATCGACGCCCGCGAGACGGCGCCACTCGCAGCGACACGTGACATGTACGTCGACGAGCCACACGCTTCAACTGTGGGTTGGTTTTTTTTAATTTGTTCGCGCGCCGGTTCCGGAAACCCTAAGGTACCAAACTCCGGCGGAAACGGGCAATACTGCCCCGAACCCAATTTACCCTCGGCTTTGGAGAGAGTAGACCATTAGATCTTGTTGGTCACTTTAGTTTCTCTATTGTGTATCTTGTCCGCAGCGAGGTTCGAACTTTCCACCTACAGAACGGTAGGCGAAAGCCCTACACCTGCGCTACAGACGCTACAGACAGTCGGTTTTTGTTGGTTTTTGTTGGTTTTATGTTTTGTTTTGTTTTTAAATGCAAGTTTCTAATATTTACGGCATATAAGTGAGCTAAATTAGCCCTTTTTTGTAAATAATCTCATTTGTTGTTTTTGCTTTCTTGGTGGATTTTAATGCGAAATAAACATAGAATTCGACATAATCGACAGGGTGGAAATCAATTGGCGTGCCCGGCGCTGTGCACGGCCTCTGGACTGCCTATGAACGGTACGGCAGCGGCCGCCTGGCGTGGTCGCAGCTCATAATGCCAACCGTAGAGCTGCTGGAAGCCGGAATTCCTGTTTCATCCATTCTTGCCGAAGGACTGAATAAGTCGAAAGCCAGTGAACACGTTTTGGCGGTAAATTCAACGCTCCGGTGAGCAGGGGAATGCTGATTTTTTAAACTTGATTTCCTTGGCTTTTTTAGATTTCATGATTTTGCAGAACAGTTGTGTTAGGGGATTTAGTCACGTTTAACAACTGTTCTCCTTCTGGTGAGAAAGAAAGTGAAAGAACATTTTAAACCTAATTTTCGTTCACCAGAATCTTCATCAATCCAGCCACCGGACGAATCTACCAACCTGGGGAGCTTATTTATCGGCCGCGGTTTGCGACATTCCTACGTAGTTTAGCCGGCGCAAGGAATCCGGTTGACTTTTTCTATAACAGTCGTTTGACCGCTTTGATGGTGCAGGAAATTCAGAATGGCGGTAAATGCCGCATGTTTTGGTTCAGTAATAATTATTTAAGTTTGGTTGCTATTAAAACGAAAGATGTTATTCGTTTTCAAAAGTTTTCAATGAGCTTTTCCTTCTTGACAGGCGGTATAATTACCATTGACGATATGAGGCGGTACCGAAGCGTTGCGCGTGAACAGACTGAAACAATCTACGTTGATCTTCCAGGTTTTCAAAAGTTTCTTTCAAAAACGAACTTGTGTTTTTTTTGAAAATCTAGATATTTTCAGGCAATCTGCGTGCTTGTGGCGCCCCACCTCCTTCGTCAACGGCAAACGTGATGGCGCTTTTAGCCATAATGAGCGGTTAATAGATACAGTCTCACAACAATCCAAACTTACTTTTTTATCAACTTTCCAGTGAATCAAAAATGGAGATTCAATTACGTATGCAGGGTACCACAATTCCAGCAGGAACTTCAAAAACGATATTGACTTCTATCATAAATTCATCGAGGCCATGAAGTTTGTGTACGGGCAAAGAGGTCACATGGGCGACATTACGTTTGAACCGCATGCTTTTCAGTTATGCGTCCTTTTCCTTTCGAAGTTCTGAAGTTCTTTTCAATTTTTATCTTTACGTTCGTTCGTTGTTTGATTGGTAATATTGGCCAGAGGTTACGAAATTGACTAAATTATAGTGTAGTCTTGATACATACTGTTTCATTTTTCCAATGTGTATCTGTGCTTCCATTCGTTTATCAAAAGTAAAAAAAGTACAACATTTCAGATTGCCAAAAACATCACCTCAACGGAATACACGACGTGGGTGCGGAGTATGATCCAAGACCGGGCCCAACCGTTCGATTTTTACAACTCCGATTTCACCTCCACCACCGAGGATCACGGCACCACGCATCTGTCGGTGTTGGACGCTGCGGGCAACGCGGTGTCACTGACTGCCTCGATAAATCTTTTGTCAGTAAAGGTTATCGATTTGAAGGGGTCAAAAGGACCGTCATGCTTTATGATGAGCATCCGGTTGTCCATATCCACTAGATCTTCAAGACTAGACCGCGTTTGGGTGAATGTATTCGCCAGAATGAAAGTCGTCTGCTGATTCAAGGTGAAATTGGGTACGTTTGAAAAGCGCATGACGTCATTTCTGTCTGGCACGTTTCAATAAAAAGACAATAATCAGGCCTTCTGCCGTCTACAACGTACAAATGTAACGTGTTCAAGTAACAATTCTGTGAAAATATTTACATTTTAATGTGAAGATTTCCGTTACTTTGCAATTCATCTGTAATTATATCCGCGCTGTTATTTCTCAATCGGCCTCCATTCCGTCGTAGCCTCGGCAGCAAACGAATGTCGCGCGCAGCCGGCTTCGTGTGGAACAACGAGATGGACGATTTCTCGACGCCGAACACCACCAACTCCTTTGGATATCCGCCATCGAAGGAGAATTTCATCGAACCCCTGAAGCGACCACAATCATCGATGTCACCGTTAATCGTGTTTAATCGCACCGACGGCAAGGTGTGGCATTTTTTGTGAAAAAAGAGAATGAAAAGTTGAAATCGGATTTGAGTTTCTTGCCTGTAAGAAAATATATGACGAATGGAACATATTTTTCTACCCGTTTGACCTCACCGGTTTGCCATTGCCAAATTATAAGGTGTGGCCGAATAAACAAGGCAGTCCTTGTATTTTCCCTCAAGGTGCGATTAGTCGCATACTAGCAGTTGTCTTTTTCAAGAATGCCAGGATAATTCCCAATCGTGTGTGTACGGCAGAGAGAATGACCAGAATAAAAACACGTCAAATTTGACATACAATTGGGCTTTTTCAACGGCTTTCTGTTTTCATACAAATTTCGCGCGCTCCTTGCACCCTGAAAAAAGCTGCCTTGTTTAATCGGCCATTCCGTACTCTGACCACCGTTCACACTGCATATCCATTTCTTTCGGCAGGTGCGACTAATAGACGGCGCCAGCGGTGGTTCTACCATTCTGTCAACGACCGCCTACGTGGCGCTGCGAGCGCTGCTGCTCGGCGAGAACATGAAACAAGCGGTGGACGCGCCGCGACTGCACAATCAGCTGGTGCCGTTTGAGACGCGCTATGAGAGCGAGCTGCCGGTGGTTGGAGTTGTAGTCACTGTTTTTTTGTGCAATCAACAATGTGCATCCGCTGAGGTTGCACTCTCCTTTGTAACGTCCTAGTGCGATCTGTTATGAGAGGTACATACACAGTGATGTTACACAATCACAAACAAACACACAGGCACACACACACACACGCTGAAATATACGCTACATACCTCATTTGATTGGTAGTGGTGAAGTGAGTGACTGTGTGCAGCATTGCTTTTTTTGTACAAAAGTGCACTTGTGTTCAGTCTAAAGGACTTTAACAACCGAAACAGAAGGAGCTTTGAATTGTTGG
Source organism: Theristus sp. LFF4_11 (assembly GCA_030248135.1). Taxonomy (NCBI): domain Eukaryota; kingdom Metazoa; phylum Nematoda; class Chromadorea; order Monhysterida; family Xyalidae; genus Theristus; species Theristus sp. LFF4_11. The sequence continues at coordinate 54,134 of JASANC010000097.1, read as the reverse complement.
TTTCTCACCCAAACAACGAACAGCGAAAACAGCGTGTGTGTCCAACTGAAGATTCCATGCAGACGCTCGTAAGAGCGCTCGAAGCACGTGGCCACTCGATGCGAGAAGCAACAGCGATCGGCAAAGCGAACGGCATCCACTCGGACGAATCGGGCGTTTCTGCGAGCTCCGACTGGCGCCGTGGCTCGTCGGCTTATTCGGCCGGATATTGACGCGATTTCATGAATGAACAAATCTCGCAGAGACTTTTTTTGTGAGCGTAACTTTATTCGTGACCATGCTGATGAAGAACATGCACACAATAAAAGAAAACTTATGATCCGGGGCGTCTATACGGAAGGTTTTTTCCATTAAAGGCAGTTAAACGCATTTTCCCGTTTGTGCTGCACCATGGCTGTCCGTTGTTCCACAGTCCAACACGCGTTGAGTTGTTGTTCCCTGTTGCCTGCGCAGCCAGACAAAGATTCCCACTCGAAAAAGCGAACTTGTTCATGTGCAATGCTGTCTGTTTTTTTTTTACTTTAGGTTGTGCGACAAAGCTTTTTATTGTTAGCTTTCATGTTGTATCGTATGAATTCGGTTGAAATTTCGGATGGCACGACGGAACGGTAGGTCAGCACACAGCGTTTGTCAAAGTACAGGCACTAAAATGTCAGTTTGGTGTGACTGATTTGACATTCACCATTTGTTTACGGGAAGAAACCGGCTAAACGGAAAGTCTGGTTTGCTGTGAACGGAAAGCGCATGTTTGGCGGCACATGACGTCATTTCAGTGGGACACGTTTGAAAAAATAGGTCATACATACATAATGAATTCTCACGGTGTATCTAAACAAAGTTTGTTTCCAACACATGTTTTGAATCTAGATGGATGTGCCTTTTCGGTTGTGGTTTTTACGGTTCAAAAGTTATAAAGAATAAAACGCATGACGTAAACATCTCGGCTACGTACACAACAGTTTGAATTTGAAATCTCAGTATTCTTTCTGCTCAATTTTTAAGAATGTTTTTGAACGTATGTACAAAAAATATAGTTTAGATTTTTGTGTGGTAATTTCTTTTTTCAGAGCAGTCTTTTTGTTTGTGCTTTTCGGTGATTCAAATTTTAAGAATTTCCTTCTGAGTTTACAGTGTGCTGTTTTTAAAATAAAACTGAGGCAACAATTTAACGGATCGACAAAAACAAAACAAAACAAAATGTGCTCTAGTATGTATCTCACTCGTCTTGTATTGGAACGTCAGAACAGAAAGGCAACACAAACACCGGAACCAAACCATATATAGATAGCGACGAACAATCAGTGTTTCCGAAAAAAGCTCGAAAGACGTTTAAAAACAATTCGTTTTATTGCGACGCGGCACAAATCTCACAATAAACGGAAATAGTGGCAGCGCAGAATCCGAGCATCAGCAAACAGAACGGCCCGAGCATCACTTGAATCGACAACGCCTGCCCCGGCAGTTCGCGGGTCGCGTCGGGACCGTCGCACGGTGGATAAAGCGACTTGTACCTCGCAATAATCTGCGTCATTCATGGCTGTTATAGAGGTCTTTAAAGACTATCGTCCATTCAACCGGCATTCATGTAGCAGTATTTAGTGACCGCGTTGCTATGTTACTAAATACTGCTTCATGAATGCACCATTAGTTATTCCCGTAGGCCGAAAAAATACCCAATTTCGTCTTGATTTAACCCAAAACCGGGCGACCCGTGTGCGATTCCGATTACAATGTACAATCCGTCTGGATAACATTGTACAGCTCGCTGATTGGTTGGCTGCAAACACGTTTATTCAGACTAAACAACCAAATTTCTTTGCCGGTTGAACAAAAAAATTTCGCACCGAAATACCAATCAATGGATGTCTAACTTGATGTATCGACTCGAACCGATGTATGATCGCTTTGTTGACTCGCGGCAAAAGTGGATGGCCTTGGCGAAACAGGAACGACTGCCACGAGGTCGGCAGCACTTCGGACAAGTCGACGGTGGTGAGGCCACAGTGCTGGTGCAACGCGAGAATGCCTTGGAACTCGCCGGTCGGCAGCACAAACTCGCCTGAAATACAAATACAAATTCAAATTCAAGTTCAAATTGCAATTCAATCAAAAATTCTAGTCAAATTGCAATTCAAATTCAAATGGAAATTTAGGGTTCAAACTAAAGGTCCCCCGTTAAAATTCAAAGTTAAGTTGAAAGTCAAGTTGCAGTTAAAAATTCAAAGTCTAGTTCAAGTTCAAAAATTCCAAATTCAAATGCCAAGTCAAGTTCGAATTCGAATTCAACTCAGTTCAGCAGTGCACTTTTGTTCCGCTGATCAGTTCTGTTCCAGTTTTAGTTTTTTATTTATCCGAAAGCACTGAGTACAGTTCGGACATACCAGTTTTCAGCCGCTCGAGCACTTTGTCAAAGTCCGGCTCCACCAGCACTGGATTGTCGCGAGCAGCCTCTCGCAGTGCAACGAAAAACTCACTGCAAGTGACGAAAACATTCGTTTCCATAGTTTCATTCTCATGGTTTTGAATTTCATTGTTGTGTACTTTAGAACATTTGTACCTGTCAATTATAATTTGAATTTTAAAATTTTACGCAAATTTATTCGATTTCTTCTTATCGACACACAACACACAACTCATTTGTGACCGAAGATCATAGGTGTCCAGTCCCAGCGTCCTGTTCGTACGCTTGGGTGTCCCGGAAATAAAAGAATACAATCTGCAGTGGGTCTACTTGTATATTCGGGTGGGACACGCAGGCAGACACCGGGTATACCTCTGGTTAGCTCACCTGTACCCGAGGGCCATATGCTCAAAAAAAGCGGCATCCAACGAGGTGGTGATCAGACGCGTTTGGTGTTTGGCAAGACTGAAGCATTTTTTCCCAATTCAGTGCAACCAATTCGATTGGTGTTTCCAAATAGATCAATGTTATGTACAATATCTTTGAATAAAAAAGCACACCAAAGCAAATCAAACCTCTCAACCAGTTTCGCCGGGCTATCGATGGAGGGCGCTCTCGGCGGCACCAGCAGAATACTCAGCAGATATGTGTTGTAGAGTCCGTGAAACATCAGCAAAGTCACTTGAAACATTACACTCATTAGAGTCGTTGATGAATACGCTGGAAGCGGAATCTGATCGGCCTGTTTGCACACGATTCGATAATTACCCCAAATATCGATTGATTTGCTGTTGCGGTGGTCAGCTTTGCGGTGTGCGTTTGTACGGGTGTCCTTTTGAAGTTCTGAAATATTGAAACGTCAAACTCACTGATCAGTCCAATATTCCAATTTCAAATCCAGTTCGAACATTCCAAATAGACGAATGCCAGTTAAATTCAGTTCAAATCGCTCAAATCACGTCAACTCAGTGCGTTACATTCCTTTACAATATTCAGTTCATTTCAACTTTCTTAACTCTACAGTTCCAGTGCAGTTTCTTTCTGGCGGCAGTTCAGTTTTTCGGCAACCGTTGATCAACCGGACATCAGGAAAGTCGAATTACGGAGATCAACCTGCGTTCACCAGAAGCACCGTTGCCCGATGTATCACCACCGGCAGCAGCAACACCAGCGCGCAAACCGTCAACCAAAGCGACCAGTGGAAGGTGGACAGGAATTTGGCGGCGTTTTGCGCGAGCGTCGGCTTCCGAATACCGAGCACCATCAGCGTTTTCGACGGCGCAAACGGATAGCTGAACTGGAACCCGTTGGAGGACTTGGAGTTTTTTTTGAAATACACAGTTTTTTAGTTGACTTTTCGGTCAAGACAGCGCGTCAAGTATCCGGTTGTTGTTGTTATTGTAGGGGATGTTAGGCGATGTTTTAGCGCCAGGGCTAACCCAGGAAAGCGTACAGAACGCTGTCCAGTAGGGTGCCCGTCGAGTTTTCTCTGTCATTCGGTGCCTATACACCCCTCGGCGGGGCTCGATCCCCCGAACGCACGGACAAAAGTCTAACGCGCTACCACCAGGCCACGAGGGTGACCAACGGGGTTGTGGCGGTTGCTGGCATTAAAACCAATTTCGAGCGGTCCTGCTGCAAATCAATTCATCAATCAGTCAACCAATCAACCAACCATGTCAATCAGCCTGTTCCGGACACCTCATTTAGCGTGAGTTCACGCCATGATCGTGTAATACTGACCTGAAAATAGCGCATTCTATCGACCGTCCTGAGATAGTAGGCGTTCGCCAGGTCATATTCACCCTCTGCAATCGATTTGTAAACGCCCGTGAAATTGCCCGCTTCCAGTTTACCCCAGTTAACCGGCAGTGGCACAGGCAGCACTTTGTAGTCGATGCGGGCCACTGGAAAAACGAGAAAGATTCCAGAAAAAGATTTCTTTCAGGTCTCTGGAATATCGGCGACAGAGAAGGAGGCCTGATAATATTGGAAGCAAAGCGGGACGTAATATGCACTGAAAACCAGTTTACTAAACATTTTACTAAACGCTTCATCTTGTTTGGCTACCGATGGCGACCAAACAAGTTGGAGAGTTTAGATTTTATGTCAAATTCTGTTTCGCTGCCACCAGTGGGAATGTTTGGAAGTGGTTTTCAGTTCGTGTATACAGTCTAACTCAATAACACACCAAAACTAGATGATTGACTGACGCATGAATTCTGTGCATGAATTGCTGAGTAGGCGGAGTTTGGTTTGCAAAGAATCCCTGCACCGTATGTGATTACCAACAACCAATCAGCTAGTTGGATATGTTATGGGGTTCGACTGTAGATGATGCGCATCATGCAACTCCACCTCTCAGCACGTTCGCCAGTATCTCAGCGTGTATGCCGGGCAGATTGCATCCGTGCGTCGGTGTCAATGTTCGCCGCAGGTTCGAGCACTCGAACACGGACGGAGGCCACGGGGTCGCTGCGACTCGCAACATCGCTGCTGTCGTGTTGTCCATGAAGTTTGCAATTTTTGACTAGGCGCCAGAGGCCCATTTACGGATAATGAAGCAGATTGGTCCACTTCTAGGCACGCTACATTCATAAAGGCAAAAAACGGCTTTTATCTTTTTATCTTTTCTTTTGGTTCTGCGACTTTCAGACGCATTTGCATACGTAGAAAAGAAAATCATGAGCCTGACGCGGCAATTCAAACTTGCTAAAGCCGCGTTTAGCAATTAGTTTTTTTTGTGCGTACGCACGGACACGACACGTAAAAAATGGCCACGCGATTTAGAAATCGTGTCGTGTGTGCTATCTTAATGCATTACGGACACGATTAGTTTGCGCACGGGATTTAGAACGACGTTTGTGCGTACGGACGAAAAACTAAATGGTGTTTCCGCCTTAAAGTGACTCGGACGAATCACAGGGACTCGGGCTTTTGCAATTTTTGAATTCCCGCGTTAAGCGTGAAACTGCGTTTCTATGTATGCGCGCATTGAATCGCAGAACCAAAACAAAAACTAATAAATTACTATCATGCGACTCATGGTGTAACCCATGATCCAGTGACATGAAGGATCGAAGGATGTTCTGCTTCATGATACATGAATGGGCTACTCACTTGTTGTATTTATTGGTGCTCGCGTTCGTGCTTTTTGACTTTATATCTGTCCCATGGTGAAACGACAAACTATGAGCAATAAAAAAACCGGTTCAGAAAAAACGCATACAACTGCTAATGACACTATGCGGTAAAAGGTTCGTCACACGGGTTGTGTGTTTTCTTTCAGAAAAGAAACATGAGCTGGGGAAAACGAGAAAATTGAAAACTTGATACCCATATTGCAAGTCCAATCGCATAAAAGGGAAATGTTCTTTGTGAGTGACAGTAAACAATACATACGAAAAGCATTCCCGGAACCTGGAAATGTGCCATTTTCTACCAACTGTATTGCTGCTTTTTTTAAATTGAGTTTTAATGATGCAGTGACACAAAAAAAACTCCCATACTCAATACCACAACACTTAGTAGTCCGAAGCGTTTCTGAGCACCAGACTCACCACAGAAGCTCCCGGCCAATGGTGACGTCGCCCATGTGTTTTGGCAACGGATTGTTGGTTTGTACAGGTGAGCCTCTGACTAATCAGTGGACAGCACAAAAAATAGCGACAACATGTGTAATTTGCGTTGCTATTTGCCGAGAAAACGACGGGAAAAAACACATGGGTTACTAGAAGAAAGGTCTCCAAACTCCAGCGACTCGGTTTTAATTGATTCAAATAAACAATCTAATCCTCCAGTGTGACAACCATCACATCCAAACGGGACAGTTCGTTTTTGCATTTTTTTGTGTTTACATTGTAAGAAGAGCTCAGCTTTGTTTGTGGCCGTGTTCTTATGCGATGATTGCAAGCAAAAACGTTGTCTGAAAGTCACGTTTTTGATCGTACTGCAGCTGCCAGCACATGTCGAACAAATTTTCAAAACGTTTTTTATGCGTGCGTGTGTGTGTGGTAGTGTTGGGCCGGTGACCGAATTCTACCGAAACAGATCAAAACCGATCCATTTAAAAAATCCGAAACCGCCCAAACCGAAAAATTGCAAAATCTCAATTACCGAAACCGATCAACCCGAGGCCTTTTTCCTTCGGTTAGTGAGGGGGGTGTTCATGTGGATATGTTGGCCTTTTTTCTTGGTATGAAACACCAAAATTATGGCAAAATTTTTCTTTTTACGAAAACAAATGTTTGTGTGGGTGAGGGTACGCATTTGTTGATAAAGTTCACCTCTTTCATCATTTTATACATACAATACATGGAGAACCAGAACAGAAATAGGTATACATGTACGTTCATGTTTGTATATTCTTTTAAAAAATGTAACTTTTTTGTGCTTGAACCCACCGAGCGACTCCCTCTCCTACGTTGTGATTGCTACAGTGTCGTTCTGTGAGGGGCATTATGCGAAGAAAACAGAAATAACTCTCTGTTCTAATCACAAACACAAAACAGTGAAACAGGTATAACACAAACACATACAATAATTTGTATAAATTACACAACACGCACGTGTCATTTCAGTTATCATCAGTATTCACTCTCCTCTTGCTCATCTTGCTGGTCAACTTTTTTTCGTTCAACTTTTTTTCAACTTTTCGTTCGCATATTGCATGAGGAACTGGTTGTCGTTACTGTTTTTGTTCTCATCGTCGTCGTCGTTTTCTCCTGCTCAACGATGAGGAGTCGGAGCCGACGTCAGGGGCATCTGCTGACGCTAAGCCCGAGTGGAAGTGTGGGAGTGCTCGATGCATAGCTCCAACTCCAATCGATCGCTTGTTCTGCTGTCTCTATTTCTGCATTCAATCACAACTCCACATTCCGATTCGGAACAACTGTCAATCTAGCCGGGCTGCTTCTGTTCACGGTCCTTCGTCCCGTTGACAGTCGTTCAAGTCGCTTCGACGGCCCAGACACTCGGTCCGTTATTGGGTTCCTGACGAACCACGGAACAGGAGGCATACCGACGAAGAAGCAGATACGCTGTGTCGACTTTTGAGCTTTTTGATCATCGAACGAGGCGGTTTAATGCAGGTCATCAAGTGCGTTTGTTGCGATTCATCCTTGCTGATGATTAGCAAAAACAACCGAATGCACGCTCGTCGCCCTTTTGTTTCTGAAAAAAGTGGATGAATGAATGACGGTGTGTTATCTTATTTCAATCCATCTGCAATCTTACCGTCGTTTGACAAATGTCTTTTGTCGATAATGAAACTGTAGATCGGGTTGGCTTTTGGTAAATAAAAAGCTTCTCGTTCACTGCTGCGGCTTTTTTCGTCACATGTGTTTGTCGATTTTAACAGAGAAGAAAATGATTGCACGCGGTTTACCCTTTGCTCAGTCAAATTAAGTATGCCTTTTTATTTGAGAAATATTTTCAGTTCTTTTCAAATGACAATATTTTCACAATAACCATATCATGAATGTTGCCTGAATTTTCAATTGGCAAGAGTCAGCACGGATCCGCTATACGACGGTGGCAACCACGGGGAGGGGCTACTAGCATTAAAACACTAAAAAGAGTCTCAGCCTTCCGCGGTGCACCACACGTCTGCCATTCTTTAAAGTTTAAAAAAGTTTTTTTGTGCCGGATTCCAACAGAACACTTTCAAGTATCTAGATACCCCTTGCATATAAGGTCTCCTTATATAAATTTGAAAATCAAAAATTTCTGAACAAAGTGGAATTTCGTGTGACAACCTTGTAAGTGGGAGGAGGTCTTATAAAGCGAACATTAGGAATTTCGAGCCTTATAAACGGGATAGGATTTTGACCAAGTCAAATTTTTGAATTTTTTGGTTTCCCGCCGTGTGACACTCCGCCCACTTTTGGGTGGGGGTCTTATAAGTGGGAGGAACCTTATATGCAAGACTTTACGGTATGTTCCATTCGTTTGTTGGAAACTGTGCACGTCAGGGGGCAGAACGCAAGTTTTGTCAACTAGGTATGTCAGCTGTGATTGCACCGCGCAAAAAATGCGCATCGCCCGTCCGATTCAACTGCTTCCCTCGCGCGATCCACAGTATACCTGCTGACATGCTGAAATGAACGCTGGATGGTGAGATCGAATTGGTGAAAATCCATCCATTAATCCGTCTCTATTTTATTTCGCAAAAAGCAGGAAACTCCGATAAAACTGTATGATTAGCATGAAAATGATGAATAAGGTGAAATCAATGGTGAAAATCAAACGATACTAAGGTGCAAAACGACGTTAAAAAATCGGACATCTTGCAAGCGGGAGCGTGGACGTGTTGCGGACTGTCGAGCTCTAACAGTCTACAGCTCCAAGCTCTTGAATATTGAACGAAAATCACCGGACGTGTAAAAAGGCCAACATTTCGTCATTCTTGCCCGTCAACCTTTCACGCCGGTTTGGAGTAGATGAGTCCCGCCTTTGTAGAAGAGTCTCTCAGACCGAGTACAGGGTTGCAATTTTGCGAATGCGATGCCGCGAGTGCCCAATACTGCAACGGCTCCTCGAAGGCCTTGATACGCCTTTGCCAAGCGTTTCGATTTTCAACTGATTGCGCAACTCGATGTAACTCGCGATTCTGTCCGTTCAGCTGGAAATATGGAAAGTTCACCGGGCCCCGACTCCGTATACAGTCGAAATCTAAATTATGGGGAATCAGCTGATTGGTTGTGATGCACGTGATGCATGCTTTCTGTGCAGGCATTGCTGTGCCCCGAAAATACGTAATTCGGTCAATTCTTGCATCGGTTGCATTGCCGCTCTAATCGTTGGAATAGTCTTCCAATCATTGTCGCTGAGAGCTTCAAACGGCACTGTATGATCCACACAATATTTTGTGATGGGACCTCGCAGGTCGGAAATGCGACTCAACATTGCATTTGTCGAATTCCAACGTACTTTTACGTCCTAAAAATGAACGGCGATGCGATTATTGTAAAACGACACACTCACACACACAGACACTTTGAGTTTGTTGTGATTTGTGTTGTTTGGCTTCAGTAGAACGTGGAATCACATACCATGATGACTTGTAGTGGCTTCATTCCGGTGCTGATGCATATCTCGGCGAGTACACGTTTTGCTTTCGGCGAACGCTGGAAATGCCGCGCAATTGCACGTGCCTGTTTGATCAGCACCAATTCGTTGGTTTCCTCCAACGCGGCATCAACACTCGTGTGTAGTCGATGAGCCGCGCACGGCGCCCACGGAAAGTCGGACAGGGCGGCAGCCGTAAAGTAAAGTAATTCAATGTAAAAACATTGAACGCAGAAAAAGCGATTTTTCATAAAGTACGATTTTTGTGTTTTCTTTCAACCTAATTTGCTCCCTTTCCAACAACGTGTTGTAAACATAGCATTGAAACTCAAAAAAGTTTTTTGGGTCATTATATAAATCTTGTAATAGACTCTCTTGACAAATTGGCATACATTGCCATTTATCTACTGGTTAAAAAAACTTCCGTGTGTTCCAGTTTTTCTGCCAGCGCTCGCAATAATGTTGTTTTTCCAGCTCCAAATGCCCGCTTCTAGAACGCTGTGAACAAAGATATGAACCATTGTTTCGTTTATTCCCAATCTGAAATTAGACCATTTCATAAAACTCCCGGGTTTCAGTTGTGACTGAACATCTGGCTGCAACGAATGCCCACAAATTTGCTGCCAGATACAGAAAAACAAAAATGAATAAAAAAACAACCACGCTCAGTGCAAGTAGTGGAAATATCCGCTTTTTTATTTTATCACCTCATTGCGCGATTTTTTAGATACAAGCGATTTCGCTTTAATCGTTGCTTTGTACTTCAACATCCAATCCGAGTTGTCGCCAAAGTGTCACAAAAGTCTTTCGCGCCCCTTCTACTACAAGGCTTTTTTCATCTGCAAAATTATCAACCTTTCCAACCCTTGTTGCAAGCCAACATTTTGTAGTCCCATTTGTAAAAACTGCACAACCGAGCACACAATCAAATATTTTTTAACGACCAACATTCAAATCAAAAAGTTGTCCCAAAACGTCACACCCGAAAACAACCTAAGCGACTACCATTTTTAAAAATCGTAAATTAATGAACGATGTTTATCAATTATATTTTACAACCAGCCGCCCAACGGGCGCCACTCACCGGCTACCGTCATGCAACACCGACCCCCAGGTATATTGCAACAAAATGGAACGTATTTTTGTCAATAATCATTTTTTATTTTTACAGCCATCAATAAAAATGTAAATAGTTTCAATCCAAGCCTTATCAGCATCCTATAAAGCACAGAACCTGTTTCAAAAATAAAAAAACCCGTTTTATTCCTCAACATTTTTTAAAATTTTTCCTGTTCTACATTTCAATAAAAGATGACATCAATATTTTTCACACAGAACCAAACTTTTGCGAACTTTTTCCAATCAACTGCGCCCAGTGAACAAGTGAAATATCAAAACGTTGAGCTTTTCTCAGCCCTTTTCCAATCAACTGGGCCCAGTGAACAAGTGAAATATCCAAATACTTATTAGGTTGGCAATGACAGGCGAGAACGGCGCGCGTAGTTTTTCGGAACTTTGTTGATCGAGTGACTGGTTCACTGCAAGCTTGTGCACTTGTATAGGATGGCGATAGGGGTGGGCACGCTTTTTCGTTGTTAAAGACGTTACATTGTGTGCAAAATACCTGGAGTCAGGTGTCGCATGACGATGGCTTAGGAACGCCGGGTGGCTTGGCTTGGGTAAAAAGGGTTGATAAACATGCTCTTCGTCATCCGTTTGTATGTCCATCAATCCATTTTATTTTGCGAAAAGCCGCAAACTCCGATGAAACTGTATGAACAGCATGCATGCGAAATCCCTGTCGGGTTGGAAGTCACTTTTTTCGTCTTCTTCAAATGAGACGTATTGTTGCTGGTATGTAAATTTTCGAGACCATCTGGAGCATTTTCATTCTGTGACACCGTTGATTTTGATTCGTGATTTTGTGATTCATTCACGATTATACAACAACGCTGAATCATACAACGCGTTTTGCTGAAAGTCGAACCATCTATTCCATCTCTATTAGATGGTTTGGTCAATTTGTTGATGGCCACGTTTCTACGTCGAAATGTACAGTGTAGATTTGACAAATGCCATTTTGGTCGTGAGTGATGATCTAAGTCTGCCTGTGGGATTGTAATTTGTTTTTCGGAAAAAGCCCTAGCAGCCAGTGACAAAGTGATACTCTTCACGTGTATGCGGTCGCGAAACAGGATATTTCTGAAAAAAATAAAGAATTCTATGACATTTTTCTGTTGTAGAAAAATGAAAACAGCTGACCAACCTTTGTTTATTGCTTGGAGCTGTTTTTCCAAAATCATAATAAATGCGCAAAACCGAGTTGAATGTCTCTTGTTTTATGCGAATTTCCCGAGCTGAATTTTAGGCAGTATGAAAAGAGAAGCTAATAAACAAACAAAAAACGTGAATGAAGTGATTGATCTTAGCTTCGACCTGTCTTTTAACGAATTTTAGACCGATAAGTTTAATTACCCAAACTCAGATAAAACTGAAACGCTGTTAATTGACCGAAAACAAACAAAGAAAACAACTACAAGTTTGATCGGGAAAACACATAGGTGCAGGTAACGTTAGTTTTGATTTTGCTTATTTTTAACTGTCGAAACTCTGATAGCGCAGACTACAAAGTGCGCTGTCTTGTTTTCTGTTTTCTGGTTTCTGGGTTAAATAAACAGCAAACATTGATGCCGTCATTTTGCCGGTGCGCAATTTCCCTAATTTCGTTATCTTTTTCTGTTAGTTTTTCCAGTGACTCAAGAAAAGAACATCATTATATTTGTGTTTCTGGTACGCTTTTAAAAGTGGTGTGGTGATGTACAGTATATGTATGTACTTCATTCAACCCCCGTCATCTCTTTCGCGGAACATTGAGGCCGCGATAGACGGAAGAACGAGGATCGGGTTTGAAAAAACGCGCCACTTGTTTTTTTTTGGTTGTCGACAAAACCCGATTCCCGGTTAATTATACTTTATTTCAAACTTTCGCAAATGCGTCAAAAAGTTACAGAGTGCGTAACAAAAGCTTGTTTTGTGGTGTGGTTTGTTGGTGGTCTGTGTGGCCTGCGCGTGTCACTGACAAAGTTGAACATCACAACTGCAATAATTGAAAAACAAAAAAAACCCTCGAAACAACTCGAACAATTACAAAAAACAACAATCTAATTTCACAAGAATTATAGCGCCCGGTTCCTATTCTTAAATGGGCTTCAGTTCACGATATAAAACTGCGAAGTTCGTTTTCGAAAAGTGAATCCGTCGTGAGTTCATCAATAAAAAACTTTCGAAAAAACTCGATCGCTGCATATTTTCGTCGTCTAACAAAACACACGGTTGCAACTGGCGCTGCAGAGACGCTTATTTTTGCCTTTTTGACCCGAACACGTCTGGTCACACTTTTGTCCACAGTTTTCAACTTCCGTGTTTTCGCATTCTGTAAAGAAAAGTTGGCAGTAATTTTCGGCGGTATCGTTTGTTGCAAATGGAAATTTAAAAAAAAACTGGAAATTCAACACTTTTTTCAATTTTCAAATAAAATTTTTTTATTCAAGGTTTGCAGAAGACTGATGCGCACGCATTTATTGGCTGCATGATGCCGTTTTAGCGAATCAGCAGAGCAGATTTGAACAAGCAGCCAATCAGCTTACGGCAGTCAGTGTTTGCTGCAGCAGGCGCCGAATATTGCACTCCTCCGCCGGGCCCTCCTTCTGCGCTCACTTCCAAACTGAAAACGGGGACAAAAAACTATTGCTAAAAAATTCTAGATTTGCATCTACATGTTTCATATCAAAACATGACGTCACTCGACGGGCTGACACTTCATCGCCTGCAAGTTAACATTATAGTCGGGCATCACGACTTCAGTGTCGCATAACAACAACAGATACGGCCGTTCATCCTTATCCTTCACCGGGCACTCAGTTCGCAGCATCTGGGAAAAAAGTCGCACATCTTTGTTGCAAAGATATTAAATGATTTCAATGAAGTACATCTTAGATATCACTTGTCTTGTCACAGCTGTATGGTCCATTCGAATTCACTGATGCAAAATAGCCATAATGCTAAACCACTAAACCACTTATGGCAGGGTCTTCTAATGGCTTGCGGACAAAAGACCGCACGTGCCAAAAGACCGCAGATTTGAGATTTTTTTGTGACCAAAAGACCGCAGATGCTATCAAACCAAAATACCGCACGTGCCAAAAGACCGCACCAAAATCATTCACTGCGTACGTGATTATGATATGTTTTTTGTGTTTATTTTGTCTTCCTATTCTTTTTTATTCCACAAAAATCATTGATTGAGCCGTAGATCCTTGAAATCGGCCGAGCACAGCGCCGGCAGAGTCGCGTGACAGGTCGGCGCACAAGACACATGTCGCGAAGCACAAACAACGAACACATAACGTCGTCCAGATCACGATTTCCTTGGCCGATTTTGGCAATCCATGGCTCAATCAACTCAGCAGAGCAGCGGGAACACGTTGATATGTCGTTTGTTGTTGTTTTATTCAGCATCGGTTGCTTTGCAATAAAAAAGTGTGAAAAACGACAAAACCCAAACTTATTGTGATTTTGTTTTTTTTGGTTTTTGAAAAAATGATTGAAACTAACTACAAGCGACACATCATCGTGTTGCCGGTGTGCTGCTGAATTGATTGAGCGGTCGTTCGTCGAAATCGGTCAAGCACAGCGCCGGCAGTGCTGCGTGACAGGTCGGCGCGCGCGACACACACGGTGAAACGAGCAGATTGTCAACAGAAAACGTCGCCCAGCTCACGATTCCCCCAGCCAATTTTCATGATCCATCACTCAATCAACTCAGCAGAGCAGCGGGAACACGTTGATATGTCGTTTGTTGTTGGTTCTTGTTTTATTCAGCGTCGGTTGCTTTGCAATAAAAAAAAGTGTGAAAAACGACAAAACACAAATTTATTGTGATTTTGGGTTTTTTGGTTTTTTGAAAAAAATGATCGGAACTAACCACAAGCGACACATCATCGTGTTGCCGGTGTGCTGCTGAATTGATTGAGCGGTCGTTCGTCGAAATCGGTCAAGCACAGCGCCGGCAGTGCTGCGTGACAGGTCGGCGCGCGCGACACACACGGTGAAACGAGCAGATTGTCAACAGAAAACGTCGCCCAGCTCACGATTCCCCCGGCCAATTTTCATGATCCATCACTCAATCAACTCAGCAGAGCAGCGGGAACACGTTCATATGTCGTTTGTTGTTGGTTCTTGTTTTATTCAGCGTCGGTTGCTTTGCAATAAAAAAAGTGTGAAAATCGACAAAACACAAACTTATTGTGATTTTGTTTTTTTTGGTTTTTGAAAAAATGATTGAAACTAACTACAAGCGACACATCATCGTGTTGCCGGTGTGCTGCTGAATTGATTGAGCGGTCGTTCGTCGAAATCGGTCAAGCACAGCGCCGGCAGTGCTGCGTGACAGGTCGGCGCGCGCGACACACACGGTGAAACGAGCAGATTGTCAACAGAAAACGTCGCCCAGCTCACGATTCCCCCAGCCAATTTTCATGATCCATCACTCAATCAACTCAGCAGAGCAGCGGGAACACGTTGATATGTCGTTTGTTGTTGGTTCTTGTTTTATTCAGCGTCGGTTGCTTTGCAATAAAAAAAAGTGTGAAAAACGACAAAACACAAATTTATTGTGATTTTGGGTTTTTTGGTTTTTTGAAAAAAATGATCGGAACTAACCACAAGCGACACATCATCGTGTTGCCGGTGTGCTGCTGAATTGATTGAGCGGTCGTTCGTCGAAATCGGTCAAGCACAGCGCCGGCAGTGCTGCGTGACAGGTCGGCGCGCGCGACACACACGGTGAAACGAGCAGATTGTCAACAGAAAACGTCGCCCAGCTCACGATTCCTCCGGCCAATTTTCGTGATCCATCACTCAATCAACTCAGCAGAGCAGCGGGAACACGTTCATATGTCGTTTGTTGTTGGTTCTTGTTTTATTCAGCGTCGGTTGCTTTGCAATAAAAAAAGTGTGAAAAACGACAAAACACAAATTTATTGTGATTTTGGGTTTTTTGGTTTTTGAAAAAAATGATCGGAACTAACCACAAGCGACACATCATCGTGTTGCCGGTGTTCTGCTGAATTGATTGAGCGGTCGTTCGTCGAAATCGGTCAAGCACAGCGCCGGCAGTGCTGCGTGACAGGTCGGCGCGCGCGACACACACGGTGAAACGAGCAGATTGTCAACAGAAAACGTCGCCCAGCTCACGATTCCCCCAGTCGATTTTCATGATCCATCACTCAATCAACTCAGCAGAGCAGCGGGAACACGTTGATATGTCGTTTGTTGTTGGTTCTTGTTTTATTCAGCGTCGGTTGCTTTGCAATAAAAAAAGTGTGAAAACGACAAAACACAAATTTATTGTGATTTTGGGTTTTTTGGTTTTTGAAAAAATGATCGGAACTAACCACAAGCGACACATCATCGTGTTGCCGGTGTTCTGCTGAATTAATTGAGCGGTCGTTCGTCGAAATCGGTCAAGCACAGCGCCGGCAGTGCTGCGTGACAGGTCGGCGCGCGCGACACACACGACACACGGTGAAACGAGCAGATTGTCAAGAGAAAACGTCGCCCAGCTCACGATTCCCCCAGCCAATTTTGATAATCCATGAGAAATTATCAAACAAAAGTGAGCTTTGAAGGCTGTGTCCACAATCATTTTTACTATTTGGCCGTGTTCCAAATCCACTGAACCCCGAAAACGCTATTTGGCCGTGTTCCAAATCCACTGAACGAAGAAAAACATTTTTGTTGCGTAAAAGTGAAACTCGAACAATGAACAAACGAAAACAACACAATTTATCACAAGAAATGATACGAATGTTGCTTGGTGCAATTGTAAAATCGACATAGAATCAGCGGAACCGACTTTCTAAATGCTCGTGCGGTCTTTTGGCACGTGCGGTATTTTGGTTCCACACCAATCTGCGGTATTTTGGTCTTGCGGTCTTTTGGCACGTGCGGTCTTTTGGTACGTGCGGTCTTTTGTCTATGATTCCTTCTAATGGCAATATTAAGGGGCATTCATTAAGCTGTATTCAGTGACCGCGCAGCTATCTTTTACCACAGTTACGCGTCACTAAAAATAAAAATGCTCCATGAATGCGCCTTTAATTTTCAACGGTTCATAAACAAACCTGGATGTTGTCTGCACGTGCCTCAGTCAACCGTTCAGCCGCGCATTGTGTTTCTTGCAATAAAAGTTTCAGTTGATAATGCCTGAAATGTATTAAGGGGCATTCATGAAGCAGTATTTAGTGACCGCGCAGCTATGTCTTAACACACAGCTACTGCTTCATGAACAGCCGCTTAAGAAGAAAGAAACGTGTGATTAATAAAGCGTGTCATTAAATACGGCTTCATGAATATACCACGTTACTAACAGATTTGAGTAAACAGTTTTCGAATGCAGAACCACCATTATTTGTTTTACCAGTGAAGATTTTCCAGTATTTGTTTTCTGTTTTCAGGTTTCCGTTCATTGATTGATTGTCATTTTTCAGTTCACCAGGCACAAACACATACGTTTGACCATCACCATTGGAAACAGAGTTTGCTTCGATCACTGCGACCGGCTTCAGAAGATTTTCAATTCCAGCCTCGGCCAAATAGTCGATTGCGGCCGCCTCAGCTGCATCACGCTGAAAGCAAACCACATGTGTATGGTATGTTTACTTGAACCTTTCTCGCGGAAGAAGAACGAACGAGATCGGTATGTTGCACAAACACGCACACAGCTAAAAAGTATATTTAGCCACAATTACGGGATGCTTTTAATTTCAACCAAACCCGATACATCCGTTCTAAGTGCTGTAACTCAAAGTTCGCATATTGTGAATTTATTCATCAATGACGTCATTTGCTTTAAAAACGCCCGTTTGTCAAAATACAGGCACTATATATGAAATTTCAGTTTGGTGTGACTGATTCACCATTTGTTTACGGGAAGAAATCGGCTAAACGGAAAGTCTGGTTTGCTGTGAACGACAAGCACATGACGTCATTTCAATGGGACACGTTTGAAAAAAATATGTCATACTCTGCAGCTGCATGTGTTTTACGAAAAAGGTGACAGATTCAAACGAACATACTTCACGTAAAACTTGTCATAATGTTCTTTCTTAGTACATTTTTCAAAGATGCAGAATCAATGTTGAGCATTATGGTCGCAATTTTCAAGTGTTTTTTTTTGTAATTTTCTCCCACTTACCACTTCAGAACTATCCACATCAACTGGCGTTGGTTCGCTCGTATTCGGATCACTGGTTGCGCAGGTCAATGCAAACAAACACGCGAATGCAAGAGCAAAGTGAACGAGTGTTGAGCTCATGTTGGTTTATTTTGGTTGTATTTCAGCGGAATGCTCTCGAAAAAAAATATTTTTTTTTGTTTCTTTTGCGGATCAAGCTTTTTTCCTCGAATACAACACGGCTTTCTGCGTTCATATGTGAAAAAAAAACAGTTTTACTGTAAGTAAACTGAAAGTTTTGCAGCAAATAAAAAAACATTTGCTGTGCAACGTGTGGCTTCAAGGAAGCTTGCACCACGTTGCATAACAAAATAAGCCGGTGCACGAAACATACGGGTAAAAAGTAGTAGAAAACGAGAAACTCCACTGAAAAGCATACTAAACCGAAAATCTGATAGTGGCTGTGGGCTCTATCTGGTGCTTGACGTGAGCTGTTTGTTTTTTTTCTATAACTAAAAGCGCGGTTTGAATAAATTTCCAGAAAAAAGTCTGTTTCACAACGCGGCAAAACCAAAAGCATCTGTGTTCTGTGTACCCCATAAAAAAGTACTGTCGGACCTCGTAATGACTTTGCAATTTAGATAACGTACAGTGCTTGTGCCTATTGTCATTCAAATTTTCTCAACCCACACCGCTGTTTAAAAATAGACGAGACAATTTTTCAAACAATAGCGGTTAAAATCAGCTATTATTCTGCTAAAAAATTGAGAACACTGTAACATGTCAAACGTGTGTTTGTCCAGTGATTCCCCTATACGGACACCTCACGCGCGGAGCGGGACACCCAGGCGGACAACGCGCTGGACACCTGATGATCACCAATCACCAATCACCAAGTCAACGAAAACACACATCAAACACAATAAAATTTTATTCCAAATCCATTGAAAATGCATATGAAAAAAGCATATCATTTCACAGAAATCACCATGCTTTTAGAGAAGTGAGTGAGGTTTGTGCTGTGTGCCACATCACTGCGAAACAAACAGCCCCAGAACGGATGATTATTAGCAGTACATATGAGCACAGGTCTTCTTGCAGTAATACTGCATGAATCGGCCGTGTTTCTCATCTCCGCACAGATTCGCCCATCCGTCGCATTGGTCTTTGTAGTCTTCGGAGTTTTCGCATTCTGAAAATAATCTGGCAGAATTATGCCGACATAAGATAAAAAAGTTCAACAATTTTGTTGAGTGGTTCTTTTTGATTTACTAAAAAAGTTCATTGATGTACAGCCAATGGTGAACTTGAGACGGCCCAAGAAAAGCTGCACTTCACTTTTTTGGGTAGCATGAGCAGTTGGGACTGTTGATTGGTATTGTGTCAATGTTATTCAACTAATCTGGATTTGGAAAATTGTCATTTGAAAGCAACAAACTCACGGCAGCCAAAACTCGCGCGCGGGTCGACATGCAAGCTGAAAAGTTTCAAGTTTCAAAGTAGAGAAAAATACAATTAAAAGCTCAGGAAAAATCTAAATCCATGATATGGTGAAAAAATTCTCATTTGACAACTCACGGGCGTTTTTTAGTAACAAAAAGTTAAAAAGTTTGAAGTTACAGTAAGTTTAAAAATTTTAAAATTCTAAAAGTTCGCAGAAACCGCACCTGACAAACTGACATCGTCCCGTCAACAGGTTGAACTCCGCCTCGCCCACGGTCTGCACGACGAAGTCGCACATCTCCACGTAGCCGACGTCGCCGTTCTTGACGGGACACTGCGAGACTTTCTGGAAGGTTTTGCATTGTTGTTCATTGCGGTTGATGACACATGACTGCTGGCACGCACGCTGCTGAGGGTGTGTGTCTGTGTGTCTGTGTGTATTTTTGCTCGTTTTGCAACAGTTCACTGTGCAACAACACATATATCGGAGTTCCCTTCCGAGCAGCCCCCCTGTGTATGCACCTGGTAATCAGCCGGCCCGCCAGTCAACTCGGACGTTGCGCAGCGTGTTTCCTGGAGCAGCAGCTTCAACGTGAACTGCGGCGTGTCCGGGTTGTTTATGGAGCTGTTCGCGGACAACACCGCCACCGGCCGCAGCACGCTCTCGCCGCCGCGCTCTCCGACGTACTCCAGAGCCGCTGCCACTGCGGCGTCCAGCTGTGCAAAGAATGGCAATGTGCCGCAGAACAGCAGGCGTCCGTCCAGTCCGTCTGTCCACCCCCCCCCACCCAGGGTGTGTTGTCCGGTGTCTGTCTGGTCCGTTTGCCCCCCCCCTCCCCCCCCGTGGTGTTCACTGTCCCGTTCGCCCGGGTCTGGGTGTCCCGCGTGTTCTGCCCGGACTCTCCGGTCCGCCTTGAGTGTCTGTCCCGCACGGGCTGTTCGTGTACCGCCCGGAAATAAGCGTTGACCCGCCAAATACACGCCAAGTGTGTGGTGTTACCACAGAGAAATGAGCAGTTTTTAGCTAAAGTGCAGACCGGATGTGTACAGGTTAGCGAGTTTGATAGGGATGGGTTACTGGAATTATGGAAACCGAACCGACTTGTTTACCGAAACCGGAAAACTTGCCCGATTAAAACCCTCCACCGATCCACCCCCGGCTGAACGATGCATGAACCCGCACAAAGTCACAAACTGCTTGATGAATGCTGCCTGGCAGACAATGTGGCACGATTAAAACTCCAAAATACCGCAGCGAACCAGCCATCATTTTCTAAACTAACCACTTCCGGCAAGTCGACATCGATCGGGGTGCTCGGTTCAATTTCAATTTGCTGCTCGTCGCTTGTTGCATTGCCGAGACAAATGTTGAGCGCAAGTAAAAGACAGCACGAGACGAAGAAGACGTTCGTGGCTGCAGAGAAAGTTGGGCGACACTTTTGCACGTTTTCCCACGGGAACGCACGCTGAACAAGTGTCCGAGAAACACGTGTACGGCGTCCTGTCCGTCCGGGTGTCCATGTCACGCAAAATCAAATTGGCCGAGAACACCGGACGTGTGTGCTGTTGTGGCTTTTATGGCCAGCAGGCCAAATGGGACAGGACACGGCACTCACGCATTCCCAGGTGCACAGGGCACCGGATACTTGTTCGGAGTGTTCGGACTCTTTTTTATTGTTAGTGAGCCAAGAATAATGAGTGGAAAAAGTGTTTTTTCGAAATTTTTAGCAAAGTAATCAAATTCGAAAACCTCGATTTTACCGCCCATAGTTACTGCTGACCAATTATTGTCGGTTTTTTTCGGGTTTTCTCGTTCTCTGCGACAAAAAAGCTGTCCGGAAATTCAACAGTGCGCTGCCGTTATTGTCGGCTTTTTTTGTGGAATCTAAGGTTGGATTAAAACTAGAAATTCGTACATAAAGAGACAATTGCAATCGTACGGAATAATGAGCGAGCAAACATCGTATCTTCTCAGGGTGCAAGCAGCGCGCGAAATTTGCATGAAAGAAGAGAGACTTTCAGAAAGCTATTGTGTCTCACATTAATCATGTTTTAAAAAAAATTGATTACTTTATATTCGTGCTTTTATGTTTGTTCAAAATTTAGAGATTTGGCATTCGTAAAAAACAACTCCTGGTCTGCAACGAATCCCGCCTTTATGGAGAATGCATGGAGTGTCTTATTTATTCGGCCGCACAGCACCGTAATTTTGAACTTGCTTTAAAAACTAAAAACTTACAAGAAAAAATGTTATGATGCGGGTTAGAATTTCGGTAGTTTTTTCTGTCATTCAGAGAATGAGATGTAGTTTTTGTCGTTTTGTGACATTCAATGACAAAGCACAACTTTGACAGTTTGAGAATAACTGAGATTTGCTTGCAAACATTAACTTGGTACCGGCTCAAAAAAAGTTTTAAAATTCAAAAAAGTCCAGCAAAGAGCAGTTTTGATCGAAAACAGACAAAAATAATCTCCGAGTGTTTAGAGCGCGCGACAGTGAACTATTTTTTTCGCTTGTTCCAATTTTTTGCGATGACTGCGCTGCACAATAAATAATATTCGACAAAGTTGCTAAATATAATTCAACGCGCAAGATCTCCGATCAAGGACATTTACACCAGCAGAAAAATAGTCGCAAAAGAGACACGAGACAAGGCACAGTTTGTCGCCGTTGTTATTTTATATCTTTTTCCGTTTTAAAAAATTTTCACGATCATGCATGCGTGTCCGTTGTGTGCACTGAACGCACTTATCATTCGTTCTCTCGTTTTTATGTGGGAGAACAAGAGATTTAAAAAAACTGATTCCGCCACAGTTCCGTGAGTTGTTTTACACGTTACATGCATTCACTACTTTGCTTTATTGTTCTCCTGGGGTTTTTGAACGTTCGCCTACCTCTTCATCTGGCATATAAAAAAGCGTGAATCATCACTGATTGGCTGAATCGTGATTGGCTGATTAATCAGCACACCGATTAACGCTAAAGTTTATCAGCACAAACCGATAAGCGACAATCTGCACTGAAACTTCTCTCTTTCATGAGTAGGTTTACCTTACCCAGGTAAACTGGATTTTCAAGAGACAAATTTGTTGCGCAGTCCTTTTCCGTCCATTCATTTTTACTTTTCCCGTTCGGAACAGATTTCTACAGTTTTTTTGGGTCAGAATGACAAAAACGACCGTTTAGTGCTGAAATTCTACAAGATTTCTCGGCGCAACAATTTCACAATCAAATCGACCTAAGTTTTATAGGTATTTGTACAGTTACACTCTGTCCGGTAGACAGTGCACATCATTATTATCTAAAAATGCGGGAGACGCATATAAAAGGAGGAATATGGCCTTGTGTAAGCAGTGAAAGACTTGGCTCGACAACGCTTTTCAAGTCTCTAATGTGGTACACACGGATACAAGTACATAAGAGCCATATTTTTGCGCCGTTTATTTATGATTTCGGTTGCACATGGCAACCCTCGTACTTTTTATTGTAGACAAATGAAACTTTCACATTTGCGGATTTCGGGCATTCAGCGACCACTAAAACTACTAAAATAACAATCAGAATTAAGCTCGCTGACACTGGTTTGTCCAGGACAAATTGTATCGCAGAAGCATTGCGGAACGCAAGGTCTCCTGTGGCAAAGGCAATGACTCACGGGACAGACGGTTTATCCTGCCACACTAGTTGAAGTTGACACCGGTAAAAAAGGTGAAAATCAATGGAAGACAACTCCTTTTTGTCACTGGTGCTGGTGTGTACACAGCGGTGCGTACGTTAACAACAACGAAAAAGCTACATGCAACAATGTTTTGCAATTTCTGATTTTTCCGTTTTTGCACAGAATTTACAGAATTTCGCACATGGCGTGATTTTAGATTAAATCGAAGAGGACAATTATAAAATAACTTCAAAGTTTTACGCTTTTCAGCAAAACGAAAACGAAAACGAAAGTTTCGGATTCGCTGCCCTCCGGGGATATAGCGACCGCAGGCCACCGAAACCGAAATCGGGCTAAGATCACTGGTGCCCCCCCAAGACAGAGCGGGGCTTAGAGGCTGTCCCCCTCACGTGGCGAATGTATTGGTTCCACGGGATGGTGAGCCGTCCATTCCCCAATCCCACCGGAGTTTGGTACCTTCGGGTTTCCGGAATCGGTGGGGGGCGTGCTTCAAAAAAAACAAACAAACGCGGCGCAAAAATATGACTCTTATGTACAGTGCCCACCATAATAAGTGGACGCACGCGTGCAATTGTGCGCACGCAGGTGCACCTAAGTGCACGCACGCAGTCGCACCATTTCAACACGTAAAGTATGCTTGCCCCCCCTCAAAATGCCTGCGTTCGGTTGCGTGCGTTTGCGTGCAGTATCAAAATGAAAATGTCGCCCAGCTCACGATTCCCTTAGCCAATTTTAATAAGCCATGACTCAATCAACTCAGCAGAGTAGCGGGAACACGTTGATGTGTCGTTTGTTGTTGGGTGTTGTTTTAATCAACATCGGTGGGCTCGCAATAAAAAACAGTGTGAAAAACGACAAAACACAAATTTATGATGACTTTTGTTTTAGTGATCAAATTTTTTCACAAAAATGAAATCAACATACTACAAACGGCACATAAAAATGTTTCCGGTGCCCCATTTCTTGGTTCCAGTCGTGTTTTTCAACAAAAATGGTGGCTTGGGCGAACTGCGGTGCACGCAAACGGCCGCAAGCAGCACACAGAAAATTTTCTGAGGGGGCGGGATCTGTGCCTATGTTCAACACATGAGAAGCTGCGTGCACATGCGTGCACCCTCCTGCACCAAGGTGCACGCGTGCGTCCACTTATTATGGTGGGCACTGTACTTGTATCCGTGTGTACCACATTAGAGACTTGAAAAGCGTTGTCGAGCCAAGTCTTTCACTGCTTACACAAGGCCATATTCCTCCTTTTATATGCGTCTCCCGCATTTTTAGATAATATTCTGACTTTTACATAAGCCCCGAAGGTCGGACCAAAATCACAGTTTGACTCAGGTTTTTCATTTTTCGATTTTTAGGCCGATTTCGCATATGCTATTTCTACGGCCGATTCGCCCAAAATCGTCACGATTCAGTACCTAGAATTGCTCACGCAAGAAAACTGACCCAAAAGACGTGATTGGCGCAATGAATTACCATGGAAAACACCGTTTTCTTGTTTTTCATTTCTGGACCGTTTTCGCCGATTTCCACGGCCGATTCGCCCGAAATCGTCACGATTCGGTATCTAGAGTTGCTCACATAAGAAAACTAACCCAGAATCCGTGGTCAGCGCATTGAATTACTATGGAAAACACCGTTTTTTGTTTTTCATTTCTGAACCGATTTCGCCAATTTCCACGGCCGATTCGCCCGAAATCGTCACGATTCAGTATCTAGAGTTGCTCACATAAAAAACTAACCCAGAATCCGTGATCAGCGCATTGAATTACCATGGAAAACACCGTTTTTTTGTTTTTCATTTCTGGACCGATTTCGCCAATTTCCACGGCCGATTCGCCCGAAATCGTCACGATTCAGTACCTAGAGTTGCTCACATAAAAAAACTAACCCAGAATCCGTGATCAGCGCATTGAATTACCATGGAAAACACAGTTTTCTTGTTTTTCATTTCTGGACCGATTTCGCCAATTTCCACGGCCGATTCGCTTGAAATCGATAAGATTCAGTACCTAGAATTGTTCGCATAAAAAATTAACCCAAAATCCGTGATCAGCGCATTGAATTACCCTGGAAAACACCCTTTTCTTGTTTTTAGTTTATGGACCGATTTCGCCAATTTCCACGGCCGATTCGCTCGAAATCGTCGCGATTCAGCATCTAGAGTTGCTCACGTAAGAAAACTAACCCGAAATCTGTAATCAGCGCATTGAATTGCCCTGGAAAACGCCCTTTTCTTGTTTTTCGTTTCTGGACCGTTTTCGCCGATTTCCACGGCGGATTCGCCCGAAATCGTCACGATTCAGCATCTAGAGTTGCTCACATAAAAAAACTAACCCAAAATCCGTGATCAGCGAATTGAATTACCCTGGAAAACACCCCTTTCTTGTTTTTTGTTTATTGACCGATTTCGCCAATTTCGACGGCCGATTCGCCCGAAATCGTCACGATTCGGCATCTAGAGTTGCTCACGTAAAAAAACTAATCCAAAATTCGTGATCAGCGCATTGAATTGCCCTGGAAAACACCCTTTTCTTGTTTTTCGTTCCTGGACCGATTTCGCCAATTTCCACGGCCGATTCCCCGAAATCGTCACGATTCAGCATCTAGAGTTCTCGTAAGAAAACTAACCCAAAATTCGTGATCAGCGCATTGAATTACCCTGGAAAACACCCTTTTCTTGTTTTTCGTTCCTGGACCGATTTCGCCAACTTCCACGGTCGATTCGACCGAAATCGTCACGATTCAGCATCTAGAGTTGCTCACGTAAGAAAACTAGCCCAAAATCCGTGATCAGCGCATTGAATTCCTACGGACTAAACATTTCTCCTATTTTTCGTAGCTCAGACAAAATTTGTAAGAGTGAAAAACTGATATCCAGTGTCAGGTCCACACCTGGCGCCTACTTCTTTCCTCAACTGGGATGCTAAACTATTTTGTTCTTTTACACCACACACACCAGTTACAACAGTTAAACTCTTCTTTTCATATTGGTTTTCTATCTTTTTGTGCATTTAACTTTGTTTCCTTCCACAGTTTCTTTGTATTTCTCGCATCCGACTTCACAATAAAATCGAAAGCACCAAATAACTTGGTCTCGTCGTAATAAAGTGAAACATCGGAGTGAAGGTACCGTGTGGTCGCCCCACATCAACGGCGATTACGCGATCCGTCCAGGACTGCGCCTGACGTAGGGGCGCCTGGGCGACAACTCACTGCCTGCGCCGATAGCGACAGGTGTAACTTTGCCGGCCTCGCCTAAAATCTTCGAACCGTAAGTTACCTGCAACAGTCTTTTATTTAATTGTTTCTTTTATTCTTTCAGTAATACTAGAGGTAGGAGGAAAGCGTTGAGGGGCCCTAACGCATGTGTGACGCTAACACAGCGACGCCAATAACATGTTCCGTGGTTCATGCTAACAAGAAGTCCACGTTGAGACGTCTGGGAAGTCAGAAGCCTAGGAGTGAGAATACCAGAAGCCCTCACTTTGTAACCAGTGTTAGTGAGGTGATGCCACTGACAGTGGGTGGCCAAAGCCGCACTGCATCTGGCGTGAGGCACCCCCTTGGAGTGTCTACTCTAGGGTTCAGTGCCGATAATCCTAGTAATACACTCCCCCCGAAGAGTAGGTCTCTGAGGGGGAATTTACACCAGTCAAAATGCAATGAACTTTCAAAAAATGCACAATTTTCACCCAAAAAAGTGCCCGGGCAAAAAAATAAACTAATTTTTCAAAATCTACGGATGAAATTACCCCAGGAAACATTTTTGTTCAACTGTGAAAGTGTTCCAGCTAAAAATTGAAAGAGCGAACACTTAAAACCAGGTGAAAACCCTGCGAACTTTTAAAAATACCCAATTTTTACCCAAAAACAAGGTCGGGGCAAAAAATTAACCCAAAGAGCAAAATCTACGGATGAAATTACCCCAGGAAACATTTTTGTTCGACTGTGAAAGTGTCGCAGGTAAAAATTGAAAGGGCGAACACATGTTGATTACATACCTGAAAAAAAAATACCAAGAAAAATAAGTAACACTGTTTTCAGAATAGGTTTTTCGTGTCTACAGCGTATGAAAAGTCGTCCGATGAAAATTTTTTCGCGGCTCAGAACACAACTTTGGGTGTTCGTTTCGTGTGCACAGAGCCAAGTTTGTGGCTTATACTATGCTCGCTGGAGGCAGCGAGCAAATTTGAAAAAAGCGCGCTGGGGTATAACGGCTCATATTATGCGTGATGCGCTCTCCGCTCGCTGCGCTCGCTCGCGCATCCGCATGATTCGATACATTTTAAAAACATTTTTGGGTAAAAAAATCAAAATTAAAAGACGTGTGAACATTCAGCTTTTATTGAAATGAATAACACATACACAGAGCACATATCAGTAAAACACAATGATATATACAACCAATAAAATGCTGCTGAGCGGTGAAAACCAAGGAAAAATTCAAATTTGAAATTTCACCCAAAAAACCGCGTGGCAACGAAACATAATCTGTGGTGGACGCATTTTACCGTTTGGAGGTCGTTTCCAAGGTAAAAAAGACTTCTCTGCAAATAAAGTTGCCGCGAAATGAAATTAAAAGAAAATGTAATGATGGCAATCAAAATAAGTGATCTTAACTTGTGCATAAGAACTGGATGAATTCCGTGTAAAAACACTTTGAGACGATGATCGGTCCAAAAAGGCATACATGTGTATGTAATTCATGTGAATTTTGTTTGTTTGTGAATGAAATATAAAAGTAGTCTGCTGCCTTCAACAGCTCTATATAATCGTCTACAGTAGTTTAATGGTGGTTCGTCAGTATGATCCAATGAAGTAAATGTTCAAACGTTGAATGACATGCTCGATATTGTCGTGGACGACTATTTCCATTGACTGTGTAGTTGGAGCGTTTAACAGGGTTGGAATTCTGGCAGTTAGATTAGCTTTCAAAGCTAAACTCAAAGTTTTCGCCATCCACCAAAACGTCGGTGCGCACTTTGATGGCACATTTTCGACAGAGACTGCCAAGATCAAACGATAGTTTGCCGCCTTGACATTCATGTGCATTTTCACAGATTTTGCCTCAGATATACAGTTTATAAAAACCATGTACTTAGAAAATTCTTTGCAAAACATTTCATATAAAATTTTGTACAACAGTGGACCAATATCTGCATGTCCATATGCTTACCAGGGCCCATTTATCAGGAACACTGGTGTGATTTCACAGGTGATTCGTTGAACAAAACACATCTGCACGCAACAACACATTTGTGTGTGTGTGTGTGTGTGCCGTGTGCGTATTCGAAAACCTGATGAGGCTTTCTTGAAAACTTTTCCTTGAAAAACAAACACCCTGCATAAGTGTGTACATTGTAATTCAAAAAGAAAATCAAACAAAAACTACCCATGCAGGACAGTAGGTCTGGTACGCATTTCGAACGCAGTAGCAAGAATGCAGAACTTCTAGACAACCCTGTAATCCTGCGCAGAGAACGCATGAGCGACATCGTGGACATTGGACTTCAAGCGCTATGGCGAACTTCCTTTTGTTTTTGGCAACTATTTTTCGAAAAAGTAAGCCAGGAATAGTTGGATTTTTTTTCCAATCTGGATAAAGGTCGTCTCAAAGCTTTTCACAAATAAATCTCACATCGGGCAGCCGGTGGGCATAGGCGGAGTTGTAGCAACGCATTTTTTAGCATATTATTATCACAGGTTATTTCAAAACAATGCAATTCTCGCTGCGCTATTATCAAGCAAGACAGATACTTTTCCAATTCTAAACTTCAAGAAGAATGTCGCCGCGTCACTCTTTTCAACAACCACGATTGTTGTCACACACTTCCCATTTCACTCTTTGAATGTCGTCGTTCTCAGAAACGCCAATGAGACGAAAGAAAAGAAAATTATTGTCGTAACGGTGTACTCTAGTCTTGCATACTTTTCGTCGAGAATGATTTTTTCTGCTTTTTTGGATGGGGCTTTACTGATCCCAGGACAACTTTAGATTGAACAAATATTCCGTGGCGCAGCGCAGTGACTTGTTTTTTTATTGTTTTCGCAGTGTGGGGGAGCTACATAAAAGTAATGGGTCACCTTAAATTGCCTTTTTAACTCTACAACCGTGTTACCAATTTTACTGAAATTTGAAACCTGGAACACACAATAATTATCTAAAAATGCGGGAGACGCACAAAGTTTATGGTCGCCTCTGCAGGTTCTGATTCAATCATTACGAACTGCACAGTTGACGTCTGCCAACATCGCTAACAATCAAAAAAATCGGCGCAGAACCTGAAAGAAAAACGTGCACATGATAAAAACGAGTCAATAAAAAACATTTCATGAACATCACAAACCTTGTTAATAGTTTTTCTCAAACATCTCAAACATTCTTCAGTGGAGATGAATATGAAGCGACATATCGTGGCGAAACACAGACTGGTCGTCGAATGCGGATTCCATATTTGGTAAATAAAATTACCGTCTCAGCAAAACCAGCTGCACATGGCCGAAGGACACATGAAAAGATACAGTAAGCAAATATTATAATGCTTTCCAGTGGTGTTCTGCTCGTTTTTATACATGGCCGAAGCCAACCACAATGTGTGCTACTGCGTTGTCTTCACTTCACACAATTACGCTTTCGACGATATCCTGCGTGGGTTTTCATAATTATTATTTGACAATTGCATTATTATTCAGTTTCAGGATACACATCGTCTGTCGAAAGCAAACAGCAGGGGTGCATGCGAAATTGCGTGTCCCAT
Source organism: Theristus sp. LFF4_11 (assembly GCA_030248135.1). Lineage (NCBI taxonomy): Eukaryota > Metazoa > Nematoda > Chromadorea > Monhysterida > Xyalidae > Theristus > Theristus sp. LFF4_11. The sequence continues at coordinate 24,542 of JASANC010000097.1, read as the reverse complement.
CCCATGATTTTATTGGCTCTGACTTCTTCCGTCATGGTATTATAAACGCTGTTCTGTTCCCCTAATTTCAATCTCGGCAGGTGAAAAAACACAAGCAAAAGCGTTCACATTTTCTACATGGCGTTGTTGTGTTGCATCCCCCGCCGTGGTGTTTACCTGGACACACGGCGTGAGTTTTTGAAGAAGCATCCCGCACTCGTGCGAAATAAAATAAAATGAATGAATGAATGAATGAATGAATGAATGAATGAATGAATGAATGAATGAATGAATGAATGAATGAATGAATCGAATGAAACACCTTTTTTGCGTCAACATCGTCAAGACCAAATCTTGCATGAGAAAATATATGCGAAGTGCTCATCAGTTGTAATTTGCTGTTCAAATAATTTTCCTCAGTTAATTCCAAGTTTTCCGTGGAATTGTAACCAGACGCGACGACGACGTTTCCACTAGATCAACCTTCTTCGACGCTTTTGACGCTTTTTGTATTTTGTCAAATGTAATCTGCAAATGTCAAAATTTTGAAATTTTCTGGTTTGTTTTGTCCAAATCTGTGTACGGAATGGCCGAGTAAACATGGCAGTTTTTTTTTCAGGGTGCAAGGAGCGCGCGAAATTTGAATGAAAAGAATAAACGTTCAGAAACCAACAAGTGTACCAAATTTGACGCGTTTTTTCAGACTATTGGATTCTTCGTACTATTATGTTCATTCTTGCTCCCTTGAACACATGATTAGGAGTTACTGTATGTTGGCATTTTTGAAAAAAGACAACTCCTAGTCTGCGACTGATCCCGCCTTGATGGGCTGCCTTATTTATTCGGCCATACTGTATTTCTTACCGTATTAAACTAAACTTTCGCACACATATGAGTAGTTTATATTTTTGGCCATCTAGGGTTAGTAGTATGTAAGATTGTAAAAAAATGTAGAAATTAGCGAAACTGTTGACGAGTTAACAACACTCGCACACTCATACAGATATCAGGAAAGAAAGATCATTTTCCTCTCAAGTGATACAACAGTTTCAAGTCTTCCATTGTGTCCGGCATATTGCGGCCTTTTGTTTCGGGTAAAAACAGCGACAGAACGGCAGCCAACAGCGCGCACGCACCCCAGATGACAAACGGTAACCACTGGCCAATCAGTGGACCCTGAAAAAATAATGACAGTTTCTTTTTTTTCGGCTGAACACAAAGATATGGAGAACAAGACCATATGGACCTCTGAACATGTGGAGAAAACAGTAAACGTGAGAAAAATGTTTTGGCTCACATCGACAGTTCATATAATTGGCTCGTTTTGACACACTGATACTGTCGAGCGATACAGGTGACTAAGTCGCTAGTTGTTTATCAATTGAAAAAATCAAAAAAAAAGATAAAACGTTTCCCCTTTCTCCTCAAATACCAGAACGAATCGAATCTGCGGCGCCGCAATGCCGCCGATCCGGCCGAAAGCCGACCCGATCGAGGTGGCCGTTTGGCGAACTGCGGTCGGGAACAGTTCGGGCGTGTAGAAGTAGAGCGCGGTCGCAGCGACGGCAGCACCGACACGCCCGAGGAAGGCCATGGGGACGCGCGCTGAACGCGGACAAAATTGAAAAAAGTTAAGCGGCATTCATGAAGCAGTATTTAGTGACGCGTAGCTGTGTTGAAACATAGCTATGCGGTCATTAAATGCTGGTTCATGAATGCCCTTTTACTTTTGAAAGATACGTATACTGTGTTTTTTCAGGCGACGAACAACACAGTGTTGCTAAACAATTTCTCTCTGTTAAACGCGAAACTATTTTACGGATCAAAAATGTAAGTGTTCTGTATTTATTTTCATGTACATTCAACTACACTTTTTTGACGCATAGCTGTAGCTCCAGAGTTTGTTTGCGGAAGCCGAATCTGCCTTGTTCAGTGCAGTGACACACAGAAAAACGACACAAACCAAACACGCGTCAATCTAAAAAACACTGAGCAGACCACTCACCCGTCTGAACACACCCGGACAGCGTGCAGCCGACACCCGCCAACGCAAGTCCCGCTACGAGGCATACCCGGCGGCCGCCGACGCATCGCATGAAAATGATCGGAATGAAGTTGCTCGCGGGAATGTCGACAATCGCCATCAGTGTCCACACCAGAAACGGGTCACCCTGTAGGTCGGCGGTGTTCTGCGCGATCCCGAAGTAGCACATCATGGTCGCTAGCCTGTAGCAATTGTTGGCTCTGGTGAAAAATCATGCGCAGTTGGGAGACACCCGATAGTTTTTTTCGCATCAAATGTTTCTGGATCCCATCAAAATCGTGATCAAATTTTCCCATCGTAGTGAAAGTTTCGAGCAAAACAATCATCAGCAGCCTGCGCACGCTCAGAAAGAAATCTCCAAAATCAATTCGCGATGCCAAAATCCACCATTTTTTGGTATGGCATGAAATTTTGGCATGGAATGAATTATGGAATGGATTATTGGATTTTTTTGATCGTGTGATTGGTGTGATACTCACCAACCAAACCAATTGATCACCGTCACCGCTGCCGTGCGTGGATTACGCAAGAGATCAAGCATGCTAATCACGTGTGTAACATCATCAGTTGTGCTAGATGACCCGAGATGCAACGAATCCACGGTTGTGTTTGCCTCCAACGAGCCGGTGATCTGTTAGAAAAACAGGCATATTTCGCCACAAATGGCAGGACGCTATTTTTTATTCCGACCAAACCAGTTTTGTTCTTCCTAACAGCGTACATGTATTTCTTGATCATATGCTTATCTGGTTGGTGATCACGTGTAATGCATGCTTTGTGGGTGGGTCCACCTCCACAGCAATGCGGCGCCAGGAAGCATGTATCACGGGGGATCACCCTAGCCAATCAGCAGATTGCCCATGATTTATAGAGTCTGACTGTATTACCGTTGGCACCACCCCGCCCGCCAGTCGATTGGTTTCCTTCTTTCTGACCAGACTCAGTGGATGATCGCTGAAGACGACTTTGTTCAATTTCGCTGCTCGTTTGATTTCGTTCTTCGCTTCGCCGAATCTACGCTCTGCCAGTAGCCATTTGATTGACTCTGGGCAATACCTGCTCAGAAAAGTGAAATTCTGGAAATAACGGTCTTCTGGCTAAAACATTCGAATAAACCAACAATAAACCAACCAGAAGTAGGTCAATTGTAGCAGCGCTGGCGCGGCGTTGGCGAACAAAATCCATCGCCATCGTCGACAGAGATATGCGGTCAGTCCAAGGTACAGCAGGGCGAAATCGTAGCCGTTTTGCGCAATCGGGCCCAGCACCGAGCGAACATTGGCCGTGGTTGACTCCATCCCTGCCGGAATGAACAAAAATGTGATCGAACGAAACAATCTAGAGTGTTTAATGCGACTTTATGCCTCTTTGCAATATACAGCATAATGCTGATTGACACGGCACGGCCACATCAATGCCACCCAATCAGCGTCTCGATTGAGCTTTGTGACTTCTGCTGTTTTTTTCAACTTGTTTGAATGTGGCTTGACGGAGGCAATTACAGCGTGCCTATGGGTCGGAGTTCTTTATTTATTTAAAGAAAAACTGACCAAAACGGTGAATTTTCCTGAAAAAAAAACGCACAGATCATGTAAAACGTCAGCATTGTGCCGTAAGAAAGCGCGCTCGTCAGAAACGTCACCACGCAATACGCGTAGAAATGATTCGCGAGCGGGTAGAGCAGATAGCAGATCGTGCCAAGACCGACCGTGCTGAGAACGATGCGCTTGCGGCCATGTCTGCGACACACGGCTGTTTGGTTGCTTTTAAACCAGGATTCGTTTCAAGGAACACGACTGTTATTGCGCAACTTTTGCGTGGACTGAATTGTTTTTCGATTTGTAATTAAAAGTGTCGCCTGCTCTGTAGAATGCGAATAATAAAGTGACAGGTTTGAACAAACACGCTTCATGTTGATTGGGTTGTATTACAGCCAACGAATGCGTCTTACAAATTGCCAGCACATAAATCGGGCACTTTTCACACAAAAAGCAAAAAAAACACCAACCGGTCAGACAGATACGAAAGTATGGGAGCGCCAATCAAAACGCCCATGGTGCTCAGCGACCATATGACTGCCTTTTTGTACGCATTCGTGCAGCTCATGTCAAACTGGAACACCGTAACTTGAAAAAAATTTCTCGGTCGGTTGGTCAGCTTTATGGGTAAAAGTGTTTTAGTTCGGCCAAATCGCACAGTTCAACATTTCCACTGCACATCAGCGCTTGAGCATACCGTTGAACATGCGGCGCCGTTCTGCGCGCCACGCAATGTGTACCACCACACCAACCAAGCGTTTACCATTTTTTATGTGAAAAAATATGAAAGCCAAAAGTTTGCGTGGTGCACCGAAAAAAAAACGAACGATAGTCAGAGCTAACCCGGAGTTTTAGTTAGTTTTCGGCTCGAAAAATGATGTTTCACGGAGTATGGCGTGAAGAATGGTGTGGTACGAAAGCTGGCATAAAGAATGGCACGCAGAATGGCATGTTCACGGGTATTGTTACATCGTCGACGGTGGTGTCGTAAATCTCCGAGTGTGCCAAGTCGTACAGCACGCCGTGCGAGCACAAATGCGCCAAATTGGGAGTGCACGTGAAGTTGACGCTGGACGTGCCGTTGTCGAAGTCGCACACGTCACAATATTGACCGGGCTCTTTCGCCGGAATGTAAAACTCCGACATTTTGTATCGTTCCGGAAGTCGATAGGCATTTGCAGTGGTGCTGTTGTTGGCGTGGTCGATCTCTGGTATTCGGCATCTGAAATTGGAAACTATGTTTGCTGTTGCCCACAGCGGTCACCGTTTTCGCAGAATACAGAGCATGCATGATCCTGTTCTCTCATCTTTTGCGAGCTTTGCATTCTGCGCAGTGACAGGTTCGAACAAACATACTGTACCGGAACAGTAACATTTAGCATATGCGCGTGGTCTGTGTTGCAGTCACTCAGTCGGTGATATTTGAGCGACAGTCACAAATTCATGCTTTCATTCACCCACTAAAACGAAAGGATCACTATTCATTTTTTTGCTTTTGCACAGGATGCTCACTCGAAACACTGAGCTGTTTTTTTTAAATTGAAATTGAGCTTTTTTGCTGCTGCGCTTCAACATTATTCTGCAATATGCACGTGGTTCCAAGCGCCACGCTTTAACCGAATATGCACAACCACGGCGAAACCTATACCTGCACAACTGCGATGAAACAGGCATCCATCAAACAATCAAATAATCAACCTGTAACCAACCTGGTTTTTGGTGAATAACCGGTCCAAGTGAACTGTAAATTCTGGCAGCAATACACGAAACTCGACAGGAACAACATCGCAAATATCAGGTACTGGTAGGGTCCCGTTTTCTCAATGGGCACAATTTTCAGATTGTAATTGATAGCCATTTTTCTTCAAATTTTTTTAAATTTAAAATTTCAAAGATTTTCAGTTTGGGTAAAAGCTCAGAAAACAGAAAAAATATGGCTTATTTTTGTTGGACTGGGCGCTGGTGTTTTGTTATCTTTTTAATTTTGTGTTTTTATGGAATTACATTAAAAAAACGGTCACCACGAGAACACAAACAAACGTATTTTTTAAATGTGTCACTATACAACAGGCAAGACCAGGTGTAACTGAAAACGGTAACAACGTACTTTTACTTGGACAATACAGGGACTACTGAGTTGACGTTGCTGTTTGAAAAACCGATAAAAAACTACAACAATAAAAACAACCGCATTTCAGAAAACTTTCAGGCAAATCACAAAATTTCAATGTGGTAACGAAATATTGAAACTAACTTGCCTGTTTGCAGAAGCAAGCCAATGATAACCACAATAGTATAACGGAAAACCATAAAAAACGAATAAAAAAGATGTCGCGCGCGATTTGAGTTCTCACGTATCAGGTGATTATCAGTTCACAGTAGATGATCGATAGAACACAACTGACACTTGATGACTTGAACAACAACAACCAACGAAGCAACCAAAATCCAAAAGCCCACGATTAATTTACGCAATCAGAAATGACCAAAATCAGATTTAAAAAAACCACCAAAGAGCACCGCGGTTGATTGGTTGGCTGGAAGTTTATAATGAACGACAACAATCGGAAAAGACGTCTTAGTCAATTCAAAAACGAAGAAAATACGCCGGCGCCAAACAACACGCTTCATCGATTCTCTTTGTCTGCGGCGAGCGTGCTGCTGCCGGTCAGAATGTCGCGCAGCATTTTCGCGTTCGTGCGCGGCGTGTTGGCGTTCATTTGCTGCGCCAGCTGCAGTAGACGCTGCTCGTCGGGCGCATCACCGCTGGCGCGTACCGGTGTGCGGTCTGGTGGGACAACGAAACAAACGCAGAGAGTGCACGTCCAAAAACACACTGCCAACAGAGTGGCCTTCTCAGAGACACCAACACATGTTCAATGACAGCACACCGAAAAGTTTAGATTCACGCGTCAGAATGCACCGCGAAAATCGTGAAGGGAAAATGCGCGTTCACCAATCCATTTTTTGCACATCATACTTATAAAAGCCAATGATGACAATAAGATATCCCAGAAGCTTCCTTTAGGTGTACATTCAAGTCAGACCCTTTGCTAAAAAAACCACCGAAAATAACGTCCCAGTTGTCAGCAAGGCGTAAAAAAACGACGCACTGACCAGCATCGCTCGCACTCGCTCCTGCTCTTCTAGACGTCACATACGGATGCTCAAGCAGCTCCTGAACTGATGGCCGCATTGTGAGCTCACGGCGCAAACAGCTCTGCAAAAATCGATCTTTTCAGTGACAAATACCGCACATTTCAAAAACGAAACTGTCATCGGAGAGACTGGTTTTTGAAGCGGGTAAGCGTCTAAATTGCAAAAACCCATCATCGGTAATGATTGGCTATTGGGGCGATCACACTGGCGAAGGGTCTCAAACTCTCAACCAACTAAAAAAACGCACACACACACAATCACCTGATAGCTGATCACCCCTCGGAGGCCGTTACAGTCATCCTCCAAGCAACCAATCAGCTAGCCACTCAACCTCCTCCAACCACTCAACTCATTCCTAACCTCCATCACCTGCACCGAAGCAATCAGCCAGCCACTGAGCCTCCCCCACCCAGTGCACTGCTCCCAACCTTCATCACTTGCACCAGACGTTCATCGTCAATCGGCGCGAACTTGATCGCGTGCGTCGGATCGGAGATGGCGATCATTTTGCCGTACAAATGTTTGATGTGTTGAAATGGGGTGCACCCGTAGACCATGTTGTACAGGATGCAGCCGAGCGACCAGACGTCGCTCTTGAATTGCACCTGCAAATGCTCGCAGATTAGGTGCAAAAATTGGTGCACCTGAATGATGACAGAAATTTGGTGCAAAAATTGGTGCACCTGAATGATGGCAGAGATAAGGTGCAAAAAATTGGGGCACCTGAATGATGGCAGAGATTAGGTGCAAAATATTGGTGCATCTGAATGATGGCAGAGATTAGGTGCAAAAATTGGTGCACCTGAATGATGGCAGAAATTAGGTGCAAAAAATGGTGCACCTGAATGATGGCAGAGATTAGGTGCAAAAAACTGGTGCACCTGAATGCTGGCAGAAGTTTAAAAATCGGTGCGCGAGACTGGTGACAGAAATGTAGTGCAAAAAATTGGTGGCAGAACTACGATGCCAATGACTAATTACAGAAGGACAACGAAACGCCGTGACCACCTTGAATCGGTACTGATCAGCGGATTGCGCGGCGTTGCTGATCGCCTCTGGACTCATGTAGTTCAGCGTGCCCATCTGACAGTCCTTCGTCACGGACGTCTTGTTACTCGGCAGCGCGCTGGCGATGCCAAAATCGATCAACTTCAAATTGCCGCCGACCAGCAGGAAGTTCGCCGGTTTCAAATCGGAGTGCACGATGCCTACGAAAGTGAGTTTTTTCTGGTTGCCGGTGTGGAGTGGAATAAGTCAAGGAGTAAGGCGGAGGTAGATACAGTCCATCTGGCTAATATATACAACTAGCTGATTGGTTCATTGATTGATCTGTGCATGCATTGCCGTGGAGGCGGTGTTTGCCTGCACAGAATGCATGCATCATCAACTGCACGTGTGTGCAACAAACCAATCAGCTAGCTGTATTGTATTAGCCAGAGATGGACTGAAAAGTCATGAGGACCGCGCACTTTTCCTTGACCCCTCCGCTGCTGCATTGTTCCCATAAACGTTTTTGTTTTTCACAAACAAATCTATGCACTTGTGTTCGCAACACTGGACTGGGCACCCGAAACCCGGCGACACGTCAATAATCCAAAACCCAAATCGCACCGTGGTGTCTTGTTTCTGGCGAAACCAACCGACCGTGCAGTGCAACTGTTCGGGTGCCGGTGACTTTGTCATCAGCACGATAGCCAATTTGTGTCTGTCGCAAACCCAAAAAAAACTGAATCGGCGCTTAGAGGAACAAAAAAAAGAAACGCGAACAACTCAGTGAACTGCAAACGCCAACCGGCATCGTGGATGACTTTGACGGCGCGCAACATCTCGACCCAATAGAACGAGATCATCTTGTCCGTCAGCGGATCACCGCGGCGACCCTTCAGGAATGTGCCGAAGTCCGTGTCGCCCTTCTCCATCACCACGTACAGTTTCTGGTCGGCCGGCTGGAGCTCGCTGGATATATTGATTTTTTTGTTGAATTTTCTCGGTGAGTTTTCTGATGGACTTTATGAGTTTTTCTTTGGAATTCAGGCGCATTCATGAAGCAGTATTTAGTGACGCGTAGCTGTGAAAAGCTACGCGGACACTAAATACTGCTTCATGAATGCTCTTTAAAATGCGCTGACCGGCTCGAGAAAATAGCCGTGCGAGAATGAAAACGTCGGACGAAAAATAAATTTCATGAACGTTGATCAGGATCAGTGGGTGAGAAGACATTGCTTTAAAACAGATAACGGATTTGTCGGTTGGGTAAACTGATTACAGCTAGAAACTACAAAACCTCCAAGCTCAAACCAGCCACTCCCATAAGTTCTAAAAAACACCCATTAACAAACGATGTACAAACTGACAAAGAAATCATCAAATTCCCACTCTCCAAACTCCGCCGACTCACAAATCATACAGTTTCACGACGCGATCGGTGTTCTGCAGTCGTTGCAGCAATCGAATTTCATTTTTATACGCGTCCTTGACGATTTTCTCTGCGTCCGCCAGGTCGACGCACTTCAACGCGAGACAACGCTCGTTCAGTTCGTCATACACTTGGTAGACCTGCAACGATGAAAATTGAGATTGCCAGCAACCGCTGTGTTCAGCTAATCTCTTTGATCATGCTTCTGCGATTTCATGCTCGCTAAGTACGCAAACAGTTTCATGTCGAGTCCCCGAAATACGACCGGGTGGGTCACTTGGATTAACAGTGAAGGCCCGTTTACACCTGACGTATGCAGACTACGTCGGGTATGAACGGCAGTATGCAATAACACGGGACCTAAAGTGACGCGGCGTGCTGTGCCGTATGCGCATACGTCAGGTATAAATGGGCCTTATCCTTAACTGAATTGCAACATGATGTATGAAACTACACCGTCTGCAAACGCACAAGCGTGTGCAAAAAAATCACTAAGCACAACGTGCTTCACCGTTCTTCTAGCTTCACTAATCATCTTTTCAACACCATATCAATCCAAGCAATGAACTTGGATTGGAACTCACCACACTTGAACCGCCTTTGCCGAGTACATTCAAGACACAGTACGCGCGACCGTTCACTGTTATAGTTGGACGCGCTTTCATACTGGACACTGCTGGTGGTTGTTGTGTTTGTACATGTTGATGTTGTGGCGGTGGTTGTGTTTGTCCATGTTGATGTTGTGGCGGTGGTTGTGTTTGTCCATGTTGATGTTGTGGCGGTGGTGGTGTTGGTCCACGTTGATGTTGTGCTGGTGGTTGTGTTTGTCCATGTTGATGTTGTTGCGGTTGTTGTGTTTGTCCAGGTGCCTGTTCACGTTGATGTTGTTGATCTTGTTGTGTTTGTCCACGTTGGTGTTGTTGCTGTTGTTGTAGTGGGGTCGGTTGTGCCCGTCCATGTTGGTCGTCTTGCGGCCGTTGTTGTTTTTGTCTCTGATGATGTTGTGGCGGTTGCTGTGTTTGCACCTGTTGATGGTGTATCGCTTGTTGTGTTTCTCTCAATTGTTTTTGTTGTTGCCGTCGTGGCTCCGGTGTTCGATAGTGATTTTCGTCATTATCGTCGTCTCGTTTCCCACCGAAATTGGTTGTGGTCGTGAAAAACGACGAATTCTCGCATTGGCTACTGCTGTCCAGGTTCAATTCAGAGGTGGCGCGAATTTTCGGCGCAGCTTTTGACAAGACTGAGTGGTTTTGGTCTACGTGCGACTCGTTGGACGAGCGGTTCTGAAAAAAAAACAAACAAACAAATATCGGTTTTTACAGCTTCAGTTTCAGCCTGAGTTTCAAGAAATAAAGGAAAAAACGGAAACAGTGGTCTGTCGGTTTGACAAGAGACTGTGCAAAACTTTTAAATTCAGCCCCTTCTTGAGAAATACAAAATCAGAGACAGTGTTCAAATTCAAACACGTCCATTTGGCTGATCGCAACAATTTGTATATTCGCCACCAAACTCTATTCCCCAAAGCGGGCTACAGAATTTGATTTCTCGCGCTTTTACTTTTTAATAAAGAATGAATTGTTCAAAAGCCAAATTAATTGTGGAAACCATGATAACAGTAAGATACCCGCAGAAACTACCTTCAGGTGTGGAACCAGGGGCCGGAGTGGAAGAGAATAAACCTTACTTATTTTCCTGACGTGTTTCGGGAGCAAAGTCAAAACACGATTTGAACTGCAATGGGCTTTTTTAGTTTTTCTTCACACCGCGTTATGTATGAGACTACTACTTGTCCGAAACCGCAAACACACGGAACTACCACACAATCTAAATCAACTGAAACACCACTTCTGAAAAGCAATCTCGCCAAGAAAATCCGAAAGTTGCCCAGTTTTTTTGTCACCCGTGTCATATTCGGCTGCGAACTATCGCGGTACCGTCGCGCTTGCAGCGTTGCACCAGACTCCGTGCTGGCGCTTGCATAAGGCCGTCGATATTCCAGGGTGTCGTGACGAAAACCTGACGTAAAATACGGCAAATAATGATTAGAAACGCTGTATTCTAATTCAAAATCACCGAGCAAAAGCCGCGAAACGCTGATTAGCCACCGATCACTTGTTCAACCAATCAGCGTGCTTAGTTCAAACGACACCGGGCACTCTGATTGGACGGCCTTGATAGTACGATTGACCAATCAGTCTAAGAGCGTGAGGTAAACTACGAGCAGTTGAGGCACTGAAATCTTGTGAAAAGTCTGTTTTTTCGATCATACTCAGATATGATTCGGACATTTTATGCATACTGTACTGGCCAGTGTGCTTGATTGTTATTGTGCAGCATACAGTCGGTCGAACTCTTAAATTATAGGGAATCAGCTGATTGGCTGGTGATTACAGTATGCATGCTTTCTGTGCAGGCATTGCTGTGGCGTGGCGTTTGGTTTGCAGAGTAAAGGCGCGTTTAGCAATTAGATTTTCGTGCGTACGCACGGAGACAGAACTTAAAAAATGGCTACGCGAATTAGAATTTCGCACGCATGACTGTCGTTCGCACGTAACGACTGTTTTGCGCGCATGATTTAGAACGTTGTCCGTGCGCACGCAAAAAAACTTGTGCCCACGCGAATTAGAATTTCGTGCGTGTGACTTACGTGTATCCGACACGACTGTTTTGCGCACGGGATTTAGAACGACTGTTTGTCCGTGCGTAAAAAGACAAATGCGCACGCGAATTAGAATTTCTTGCGCACGACTGTCCGACGACTTTTTGCTGCTGGCAGCAAAAAGTCGTTCGACGGATGTGCGGAAAAGTTCATATTTTCCAGTGTATGTTAATTTTAAGTTGAAAATCAAGGTATATTAGATGTTGGGGCAACGGGAAAAAATGCTCAGTTTAGTTGGTGGGTCTACTTGCCTGTTTTGAAAAGAAAGAAAACTGAAATCTACTGGAAACTGTTGTTTTTCGTTGTTTGTTTGTTTGTTTGTTTGTTTGTTTGTTTGTTGGCTGCTGGCTCCAAAAAAGCAAAACAGCTTCGATCAGCTTCTCTGTCACCTGCGCTTCGTCAGCGAACTGATCGGCGTCGGCGGAGATTTTGGGTCAGCATTTTCCATTTTTGAAAGATCCAAATCAAAATTTGTTCAAATTCAGTTTGTATATACCAAAACTGAAAGAATTTAGATTTTTACATGCGCTTCTTGAGAACACATGTGATAAAAATGCGACGACAAACTGAATGCAAAATGGGGAAGAGGGTAGGGGAAGGGGAGGGAATGCAAGGGAGATGACCACTAAAAAAATAAAATTTGTCAATTCCCGTTTTCAAATTTGCTAGGGCAGACATTTGCATTTTTGTCCGCAACAGAACGGACTATTTTTGGTCACGGCATTTAGAACGACAGTCGTATGACGGATGCTACACGTTTTCTAATTCCCGTACGCAAGCTTGTCCGTCCGCACGTTCGGACATACCACACAACTTTTTGCCCACGCGAATTAGTTTTCCGTATGTATGCACGACACTTCAGTCGTTCTAAATGCGGTGCGCAGTTTTCAGTTTTGTCGTGTGGCGTAAACGAAACGACTGTTTTGCGCCCCGCATTTAGAACGACGTGCGTTCCGTGCGTACGTAAGAAAAACTAATTGCTAAACGCGCCTTAAGAATGCATCACGTGACCACCAACAAATCAGCTGATTCTCTATAATTTAGAGGTCGACTGCACAGCAAAAAAAAAACAAAGCAAATAAAAGTGCACCGCCTTCAAACAAGGACCATCTTTACCTGACGAGGACGCGAGCAGCCACCGTCCATTATCATCATCACTACAGGGTGTGGCGGCAAGCGTTTCACGATGCGACTGCTTCACTGGCTTTCTTGATCGCTCGTTGCTTTCAGCGCTGCTGCGGTTGTGCTGTTGAGCTTGGATATTTTTGTTCGCCGTTGAATGATTGGTCGAATAGGACGAGCTCGAAATTGACGCCGCCAACCGCGACGAGTCGAGCGACATTGACGCTGGAAAAAGCGCGGGCGTTGTTGAAATTGGCGAATTATGAATTTTTTTCTTTTGATCCTGAGACTCAAAAGGGCGCACAGATTGCAATAAGGTTCATCAAAAAACCACCACAACCAGTCAACACGCACACACGCACACACACAAATGAACGACCATTTTTCGCGCAGAACGCTGAATGGTTAATTCAAACGAACCAACCAGGTGCCAGATCGGCTTGCTGTAGTCGAGAAACCGACTCCGCCCCGCTATAGGTCGCCGTCGTGTCTGGTCTGGAAGAAAGTTGACTTTTCCGTTTTTCTTGTCGATACGAGCAATACGAGCCATCGTGTTGTTGTTGTTGTTGTGTATCTCCATATCGTTGTTGTTGTTGTTGTTGTTGTTGTGTATCTCCATATCGTTGTTGTTGTTGTTGTTGTTGTTGTTGTGTATCTCCATATCGTTGTTGTTGTTGTGTCTCTCCATATTGTTGCTGTTGTGGTGTCTCCTTGCACTGCCGTTGTTCTGCTTGTTGTCTCTCTCTCCATTGTTGTTGTTGCGATGTATCAGCGGCGCAATATTTCGTTTGCAGCGGATGACGTGGCCCGGCCGGCTTCGGCATAACGAACAACGCCTAGTTGTGCAAAAAAGGGTTGTGCAAAATCAGTTAGTCACCAGGTTGGTGAGGTGACAGTTCAGAAACTTCTGGTATTAAAAAACACCTGACTGGAATTTTAGGTGAAATTCATCGTTTGCAGCGTGTTTTGCCACTTGGATTGTATACCAAGCAGTAAAAGATTACCAGCATTATTTATTCCGGCGGTAAAATCGCAGCTCTTCAAAAAAGACAACCAACGTCAAGTCAGAACCACTCCGCAACACAAGATAAAATGTAATTTCATAAAAACCGGAATAAAAATCAACTTTGCTTCAATTTCCATTTTACAACCTGTCTGGGCGTACGAATGGGCCGCTCGCTTTCCACGTTCGACTGTCGTTGCGACACTTGATAGCCGGAGGATTTCGAATCGGTCTTCGTGAGACGATGCGTCAGACGAGGCTGCAGGAAAACAGCGACAGCATTTCCCCGAAACGAAGAAAGTTGAGGAGACTCACACTTCACGGACTGGAGCGACTGGAGGAATGCAACCTTGAATTTGAAACCCACAAATACTAACACATCAAACAAAAAAAAAACAACCTAACCGCAAGTTTCCTTCCAGGCTGCACCTTATAAAAACAGCTTTCCAGATATCAATCCACTGTTCATTCAGTTTCTAGTTGAAAAACGAAACAAACAAACGTTGCTGCTGACGCCAGAGTCAGACTGCCCGATTGAATGGTCACCTCGTTCGAATGATTTGCTGAAATAGTCTAAGAATTTCCACACTTTCTACAGAAATAAAAATGAAAAAGCAGAAGAAGATCAACGCTCAAATGCAAGTTGCCTTTTTTCAATGAAGCTCATAAAGATAATGCCAAAATAAAGGATGTGGTGCGGAGTGGCACATTATCAATTCGCACAGAAACAAAATGTCACAAAAGTCGTTCGCAATAATGGAAGTTTGCAAAACTAATTTTCAAACTGACGCTGAAAATTCAATCACAACACGAGCTTCAGGGTTCGGTTGTGCCAAATGGCAGTCGAACCGAACGAATGAATCAGAAAACACAAATTGTGTTGTCGGTCCATAAATGAAAACACAAATTGAAAAAAACCAGCTTTGTCGATCACAAATTCGGTAAAACAACACAAAACAAAACAAGAAAAAAACCGATTGCGCTCACGCGTGCCGTTGATCGAGCATCAGACGCGATGTCGAATGCGACGAACCGGGATTGTGCGACTCTGCGAAGGAGCTGTTGGCGGAGCTGTCGGTCAAATGCGTCACCACGGGCGACACCAGATAGTCGAGATCGTCCAACTCGTCGCCTGTCGTCGTCGTTGTTGAAAGTGTTGATTTTATTTTTAACATCTCAATTCAATCGTTCCCCTCCCCCACGCTACGTCCACAAATTTCCTGCTTTGGAATAACTTAAATGAATTCATTTCATCAGTCTAGTGGTGCATCAGACGCGTTGTCTGTGTGTTCGGAAATCGAGCACCGCCATGCCGACGCCGAAAGGTGTGTCGGCACTTATGAATGACAGAGAAAACTCGATGGCGCCCAACTTGATGGCGGTCTGTACTGTTTTTTGGGATTAGCCCGGGAAACAACGCCTTTCGTCCGTCCGTTCAGTGACATTTAATCTCCACAGAGACTCTCATTCTAGCTATCCAGCATCACAGAAGAGGAATAGTTGTTCCAAAGCCGACGGGTTGGGGAGGGGGGGGGGGCGATATAGATAGCTGGAGCAAATTTTCCGGATAGATAGATAGCTAGAAAATTTTGAGGAGGGGGGGGGGGGCGGGGGTGCACGTGACTTTGAAGGGGGGCGGTCAAAATTTGAAATTTGATAGATAAATAGCTACACTAAAACTCAAGTATAAACGCGTATTTTATTTAAAATTAGCAAAATTTCAAGATTTACGAGCAAAAATGATCAATTTTGGTAAAAAATTGGCTCATTTTATGTCTTCGAAGACAATTTTTTTGGATAGATAGCTGGCCATAGTTGTTCTAGGGGGGGGGCCTGTGGTCAGTTCTATAAAAAGTGAATAGTGCTTGAAAAGTGAATAGTTCTACTCCAGGGTGTCCCAAAATTTAGACCTTGACAAATTCCGGTTGAATACTTGAACCACAAGTTCATCTTTGACCGAAGTTTCCCATTGATTGGATTGATATTTCTAATTTCGACGCAAAACCGTTTGCCTTTGAAGCTCATGTCTCGATTATTTTTGCAGAATTTCTCAAAGACTAACTTTTGGAACACCCTGGAGTAAAAATGTTCACTTTTCAAACACTATTCACTTTTATAGAACTGACCACAGGGGGGGCCGCCCCCCCCCCAAAAATTTTTCGAATCTATCTCTATCAGACAGGTTTTTTTGGCTCAGCTATTATCTATCTGAAAAATTTTATCAGCCAGCTATCTATCCAAAAAATTTTGTCTTCGAAGACATAAAATGAGTCAATTTTTGACCAAAATTGACCATTTTTGCTCGTAATTCTTGAAAATTTCGCTAATTTTAGATAAAATACGCGTTTATACTTGATTTTTAGTGTATTTTTAGCATTATTTTGCTGTTTTTACAGCTTTTTAGCGTTTTAGCTATCTATCTATCAAATTTCAAAATTTTGACCGCCCCCCCCCCCAAAGTCACATGCTCCCCCCCCCCCCCCCGGCCCCCCCCCCCAAAATTTTCCAGCTATCTATCTCTAGAAAATTTGCTCCAGCTATCTATATCGCCCCCCCCCCCCCCAACCCCTCGGCTCTGGAACAACTATGTAGCTGGCTGAGAATTTTTTTCAGATAGATAGCTGAGACAAAAAAACCTGTCTGATACAGACAGACTCGAATTTTTTTGCCCCCCCCTAGAACAACTTAGCACAGAAGAAATGGGAAACAGTGGCATGAAAATAGCTGCCAATTGATTTTGATTGATACTGAATCAGTATCGATGTGCTCAATTAAACTTCGAATTCCACTCAATTCTGCTTACCATTTTACACGTTTGCAAATACAAAAAACAAACAAGTCAGCGCGAAACGTGAAATTCAAAAATGTCAAATGTGAACCTGATTCCAACGTCGACGGCTCGTCGAGCGACTGCACGAACGTCGACAGCTGATTTTTCAATCGATCCATCATCTCCTTTTGTTTGTCCTCCATTTTTACTTGCCTGTAAGTGTGAAGTCGTCTTTTTTTTGCTGAACGTGAACGGTGAGCGACAGGAGCTGAGCCAGCTGAGGTCTCAGTCTCCTGTCTTAGCAAATCTACGTTTATAAATCAAGTTCATGTCTTTCTCGTCCACAAAATCTCAACCTCAAGATAACCATTTTCTCGGAACGAAACAGCAACAAAAAATTTGATTTCGATAATAAACAAACGATCTTGTGGTCTCTCGATAAACATCTGAACGAGGCGAGGACTACAAGATCGTTTGTATAACTTCTGTTTTTTTTATCGCGTCGGCGATTCCAATCCAATTCCCATTTTCAAAGCTGTCCAATTTTTGAATTTACCGCCATCACGTCACGGTGCATCATCACTGTCACTGTCACATCATTGTTTTTCTTTCACACACACAAACCCTCATTTCAGCAACAACACATGTCGTTTTATTTCAATTATGTTATTTTTTTGAAAAAACAGCAAACTTTGCTGAACAAACGAAACTTTTATAATTGCGTGTGTCTGTGTGTGGCTGTTATTTTACCTCAATATTCGAAGTCGGCTTATTTCGTGGTTTTATGACTCCGTATTTCATGCTGTTAAAAAACGAAAATCCGTTTCAGTGAACAGCACGGACAATGTAACAAGTTTTTGTTGGTTTGTCATTGTACTTTTTGAACTGTTTACATCGTTTCATTTCTTTTGTTCTGTTTATTGGTTTCTCAGCAGGCTTTTGTTTCGCCCTTTTGTTTTTTTTGTCCTCTTTTCAAATAACGTGCACGTAACTTATTGATTTCAGAACAACTGCACTACTCTTGCTTGTATCACTGACATATTTGGTCCGTTTGATTTTTCTTAAAATTTTGACGGCACTACTTTGGCAATTTGTCTGGAATAACGGGTCTCCTCTTGATAATGACCACTTATCCGAATCCGTACGGCTATGCGCCGTACTACGGTGGAGACCCAACGTATCGCAAAAGGGGGCCGAGGTTAGAAGGAAACTATTCAAAAGGTTCGAACCGAAAAAGAAGCGATCCTTCAGCTCTTGTTCCAACCGCGGCGCTTGGAAAACCGCGATCGTTAAAAATATTCATTTTCCGGAATGGCGATTTGATTGACCCAGGGACAGAAATAACAGTGACCAAGCAGCGATTTCAAGTAAGCTTGTTTGTTGTAAATTTGTAAAACTTTTTAGATTTCAATTCGACGTTACTTCATTTCAGCACTGGGTGATGTTCCTTGACTTCGTCACGCAAGCCACAAACAGTAGCCAACCGGTGCATCAATTGTTTACGACAGATGGACGAGAGGTGGATAGATTTACCGAGTTGGAAGATTTCGGCCGATATGTGGCCGTTTCGGTACCTCCGTTCCGTAAAATTCATTATGGTGGCGAAAAGGCAAAACAGGTTGGTTGCTTTCGTTCATCAGCTCATTTACTTTTCTTTTTTTATATTTTTACAAAATTTTTATATTAACCGTTTTTCAGTTCAAATTGCAGAAATGGGACAAAGAAACTGGGCTTCGTTACGAAGATCCGTCATTGTTGCAGTCCGAAGAAAGCATAGCAATCTATCTGCAAAAGCAAGCCGAGAAACAAGCAAACAAACAGCACCGAAGGCAGAGTAACAACTACCGTCGAAGCAGCACCAACGCCCGCAATCAACCAAGAAGACGACGATCAACTTCAGAGTCAAGCTTCTTCGGTTCTGAGTGATTGAATTTTTTTATCTTTTTTCTTGGTTTTCACGTTCTTGTTTCTCTTTGTTCGCTTCGCTTGTTGCATTCTGGACACTGCCTGATTAATGTCCCTTATACTTTCCCAATTTGATTGTGCGCGCTTCTTTGGTTTTCCAATTGCTTGTGTCTGCATATATTTCAGCTGACAGTCGAAACATGTCGAGTCACCGATCCAATAGGAAAGACTCTTCCACAATATCGTCGTCGGCTAAATCGTCAAAGAAACCGAGCTCTTCAACGCCTTCTTACAAATCAACTTCGTCAACAGCAAAAGACCGTTCGCCGTCCGGCCGACCATCGAAATCAATTTCCAGCTCATCGGCCTCGGCTACTGGTGACGATGCAAAATCAACACCGAAGAAAGAGAACGCTACGTCTGATTCGGACGACGATGCAAAATCAACACCGAAGAAAGAGAACGCTACGTCTGATTCGGACAGTGACTGGATAACCGCGAGTACTGTATCAAGTGCAATGGATCGCCATCGAAAGCCAACATCTGAGCAATCCGAGAAATCTTTAAACTCGTCATCATCATCAGGCCGAGTTAGTACACCGCGGCGCAAGCACTCAAGAGACTCATCGATACGAACAAAATCAATAGTCGGAATTGACAGTGCAAGTTTGCATGAAATGTTCCGAAAAATGTCGGTTGATGACGTCCGAGAGAATAACGATTACGCGATAATCTACGATAACAAGAATCGACCGGTATCAAGTAGCAAAAGGACGGGCCGCTCCACTCGTAAAAGCTCTTTTGGCACACCCGCGAAGTCGGTTGAAAACGACTGGCAGCCCGCCAATTTTCGGCAGAACACCGTTTCGACAATCAGAAGAGAAACAATGCGAGAAAAAGGCGCTGGACGACAAACGGAATCAACGGCGAATTCCAGGAAATCATCGAGGCATCAATACTATAAATACAGTCGAGGGGGACGGAAGTCTCGCTCGCGATCACGGTCTCGTTCAACAGGCCGAAACAGTCAGCGGAAGACAAGTGACTCGCATCACCGGGCAAAACCGCAGGATCGTTCAACAAGCGGCCGAGTTGAGAACAATAAAAAACGGCAGTCGGGTCGACGGTCAAGTCTTCGAGAAACCACTTATGACAATGAAAGTACTCGTTTTGGCCTGTTTGAGTAGTTGATTGATTCATGCAGACGACAGTGTGCTTTTGTGCAACACGGTTTTGGATAGCTGACGTCAAAATATTTTGATCTTTGTTCACCCACAATGCCCACAATGCATGATAATGTTTTTTTTTCTCAAACCACTTTGTGCAAACAGAGTTGAATGTGTACAATGGTAACAACAAAAACGCATTTTGAGATGGTATGAAATGTACAAAAACGCAGGTATCACATGGGACCTAATTGATTTGATTTGCTACTATAGTGTATACATGCATTGTGGATTTATTCACACTTGTCCGGATTAAAATAACGTCATTTGCTTAAAAAACGCCCGTTTGTCAAAGTACAGGCGCTAAAATGTCTGTTTGGTGTGACTGATTCGACATTCATTATTTGTTTACGGAAAGAAATCGGCTAAACAAAAAGTCTGGTTTGCTGTGAACGGCAAGCGCATGTTTGGCGGCACATGACGTCATTTCAGTGGGACACGTTTGAAAAAACAGGTCATACAGCACAGCTGTTTTCCGTCTGCCAAAAGTGGCGCTCAAGTCTAGCAGTAGTTCTTCAAGGACGTCAGTTTGATGCTTCCAGTTGAACAATAATTTTAAAGTGCTGCATTTCACAATATTGTTTCATGTCCAAGCCGTACGACTTCTCCTTGATAACTGCGACAGGACCGCAGGCGTGCTAGTGCGCGAGCGTGGCCGCGACGGCGAGCTAGCCTCGATGATGTCGTCTGTCCAGCCGCCTGACGCTGCAGAATTATTCGGTTGCACTTGTGACTCCGGAGACATGACGTCCAACAGGAGACGCTCTTGATGGTGGTGGTGTTGCTGACGAAGTTGGTGAAACAACTCACCGTTGTTGTGCTGAGCGCTGCTGTTCTTTGTGGCGAACGCCGCCATTGACTGAGCGCGCATTTTCTGGAAAAGATGATCAGAATCGAAGGCAACTTTTTTTGGATTTTTTTTATTTTCAGCGTTTTTGAAGACAATTTTGACAGTGGAACTGACTCTTCAAAAAATCTTACTCTGTGTCGTGCATTCGCAATTTCGCTCTCCCACTGACGAAGTGAACGGTAAAAGTTGTCCGATATTTGCAACGAGAATCGTTTGCCGCCTTGAGCTCTCAGCTGCTGCTCTGCTTGTGCGATGCTGATCTTTTGTTCTTGCATCAGATACTGCAAAGAGATATTGGTGTGACATTAATCTGTGAATTTATTCGCTCGTCCATCGTTTATTTTCTGCAAAAAAAACGAGTAAGAGACCACAGCACAAACAGGAAACACGTTCAAAGAGATTTTGAATTTCCAGCCTGCATAGCAAAAACAGCGGCTCGATTCGTCCCTCGAAACGAGTGCATCAACGTCTGCTTTCGGTTCGCCTTTGCTCGCTCCACGAACGCATTCGCCTCACGGAAATGATCAAGCAACGGCCGGTGAGCGTGATTGTGCTCATCGATTTTAACGGTCAGAGTAGCACGGGTATGCTGCGTTTCTCGGCCGCATAGGCACGGGCAGTCGCTGCGTTTGTTGCTAAAACAAAATGACAGCGCTGAGACATGGTCACTGGGAACGCCGCGCGTTTACGTGCACTGTGTTTGTTTAAACCTGTCACTTTGTCACAGAATGAAGAGCTCGCGATACTAGAAGACGATCACAAATTACAGTAAGAAGAACGAATGTATTGGGTTTGGCTGACATCAAAAGCCCCATTTGTGGCTAAAAATACCCATGGTTTCTCGCAACTTTGATCCCGTCCTTTCTTTTTTTACGCGAGCTCTGTATTCTGCTAACAAAGGTGACAAGTTTTTTAAAAACTTAAAAACTTTCTAAAAAGAAAGACACTGTAGCTTAGTGGTTAGGACGGTAGTCTATCGTTCGGTTGGTTCAGGGTTCGAGCTCTAGCGCGGCATGATCATGAATGATCGCCTACCGGGGCATGTCCGCCGGTTCAATATTGCTGAGATCAATGATGTATTCAATATTGAGTCGACAGAGTAAATTCGCGTTGTTCGCCGCTTCAATGCCGCCCATGTAGACGTAGTCGTCAACCTGTAAAAACAATGCAAAGTTCTTGGATTGATCACATTCGTCACGCCGCCAATCAATTCGGCTAAAAGTGTGTGAATTGGTTGAAATGTAAAAAAAGTGAAATCGAAATCAAAGTAACAGACCGGAAACACCGCCTGTCCAATGTAATGACTGCGAACACGACCGTTGCCGCCATTGGTGGTGCCACTATTGGATTCGTTGTGATTGTCTCGAATGGACGGGTCAGTCGGTGAACGCCGGAGACGCACGTCCGAGGGTGGCACTGGTCGGCCGCCGTGACGATGCTGCGGTGCGACAATCAGTTTGTTTTGAGCCGTTTGCGCCACTTGTACCACTGGTTTGTTGCTCGGTTGCTGGTTGAGGCGATCGGCTGGAACAAAGAAAAACACTTTTACTGATGGGATTGATAGATACCTTTTTTTTGCGCAGGCTTGTGTTGTGATACGTGCATGTAAAATGCGTACATGTGAACGCTGGTCAGGTGATTGAATTTGTTTGAAAACTGTAAGCACCAAAGTAATCGGTGTTTTTGTAATACCCACATAACTGTGAATAATTTTGTTCTGAATAACTGCTGGCAAAACTTGGAAGCGAGGTATCTCTCAGTAAAAATAGATGAATTGGAAAAAAGTGCGCTCTAAAAAAACAAATCAAAGTCAGACAGAACACAAATCTCACGTGACTGCGACACGGATCGCAGCGTGACGACGACGGCGCTGTTCGCTCGATCGACGATCTCCGATTTGCCACTCGCACACTGCTGCTGCGTTCGCGAGCCGGCCGATCCGCCCGACGAGCCGCCGAACTCCAGCACGCTGTTGCTCGTGTTGCTACCGTAGCTCGAGGCGCTGCCATTTCGCTTCAGGAACAGACGGATTTGCTGCGCGTCTAGAGCCGGAGACGAGGTTGAGGTCTGAGTGAAAAACATTGTTCCACGGTGGGAACCTTTTAATTGCACAGTGCTATGGTGCAGGTGTTTGCAATACAATCACTGAAATAAGCGCACGTTGCAGAAACGGTGTGCAGACACGAATAGTGGTGTTGCGACGAGTACCGGAAATACGGTTTTCTCATTTGCTTCAATGTGTTTGTTTATCGATGTTAATATGATTCACTGGTATTTTTGGGTAACCTTGAAATTCGCTGTGGTGGCACTGTTGTTACCCGTTGTCGGTTTGTTCGGCAGCCCCCGCATTATTCCGTGATCACCAACAATCGGTGGTGAAACTCGGCCTTTAAAAAACTTCTTGTGTGTGTGTTTTCGGATAAAAGATCAAAAGCCACACAAAATCATTGCTTTCTGTTTTTTTTTAAAAACGGCATAATTGATCCCACCTGCCAAGCTCATGGTTGGTTCGTTCATCGGTGGCGACGCAAGATGCCGCCCGCTTGACAGTCGGTTCATGATAGAAATCCAGTTTTTATTTGCCAGGAAAACCCGTTTCGCTTCTAAATTCCGTCAAATAGAAATAACAGAGGTGAACAAATAGGGATGGAAAAAACGGTTTTTTTAACTTTATGAAAAGAAACCGGTTTCTTTTCACGGTTTTAAAACTGTTTTAAAATAGGACTTTTATCTCGAAAATGGTTTTCCAGCCTCAGAATATTACTCTGGATATTTTGTCAAACACGCAATTAAGCAAGAAAAGCTGGCTAAAACCTGTTCTTGTCGGTTTTGTGAACAATCATCAACGGTGTTCTAGTCACCAACAGGCATCAGAACTCAATAAAGACAATTGAGTGGTGGATTCGACGACTAAAAATTTAGATTTGTTTCGACGACTGAAAATTCAAATTTTCTGTGGGTAAAAAAACGTTTTTTTTATTTTTGGCGTGAAAAGAAACCTTTTCATGAAAACCTTTTCTTTCAATGAACAAAAAACCGGTTTCTTTTCAGTGCCATCCCAAATGAACAAATGCCTTGTTCAATGAAACCTGATTCATCTGTGGCGTTTGCAATCTTTTTTTGACTTAAAAAAATGACTTTTGACTCCAGGGCATGTTTGTGGCTAACTGAAAGAGCACTACTGTAAAATGTTAAAACAAAAAAACGTGATTCTGCAAAAGTTCCCGTATGTTCGCCAATAAACAAGCGGATGATATAAATATGTATGAGGAGGAGGAGAGAGAGATTGCTTGAATATTATTAAATGTCTTGCGGTTGTCATAGCAATCTGCGCTTGGATGTGTTGAATTTTGAGTGGGTGTCATGGTATTATCAAGGTAAAGTGTATATGCTCATTGCTCACGAATAAGTATTAACACAACACTACCCTTTGCATCTCCACTTGTACACCATTTGGTCTCCAGGGCAAGAAGTTCTTTTCAATTCTCATCTTAATGCCTTTTAAAATCCCTATCGCACAAAAAGGTATACGTGAGTTCGGGGGGGGGTTACAATTCCGGCCCGTGAATTCCGGCCTGAAGAGTTAATTCTTCGGGCCGGAATGAGTGGACCGGAATAGTACACGAGCCACGTGAGTTTGATGAGGTCTTCGTGAATGGAAAGGCGACGTCTTTTCAGCTGCTCACTGGTTGTTGTTGTCGAAGATAAACACGTAAAAACAGATACTATGCGGAGCCGCAAACATGTGGAAGATTGCTTCAACTTTTTTATCTAACCATATCATGAATACAATTCTCAGACGAGTTACATACGGTATAAAAGGTGTATTTCAGTTACGTCACATACGAAACACCACAACGAGTGGCTAGCA
>JASANC010000096.1:0-19403 GCA_030248135.1 Theristus sp. LFF4_11 | reverse complement strand
AGTTTCGTCACGGTTAAGTGGACAGCAGAACAACGGGTCTGGTGTGCTATCTGGTGGGAGCAATCTGAAAGTTTTCTGCAGTGACTCGCCAGTTTCGCTTAAAATTCCATCCAGCCGCTGCCGGTCGACAAACCTTGATGATGATTTGGATGTCTATGAGCAACGATTCGTTGTTAAAAATTCTTGGTTAAAAATCCGTTTTTTTTGAAAATTTGAGAATTTTTAAACATTGTGCTGTAAAACTGAATCTACTTGACCAAACTGGATAAAAATTTTGTCAGAAAAATGGCATCACATGTTTTATCAATGCTGAAAATTTCAGCTCATAATATTGAAATACCAGCCAGTGACAGCAGTTTGAAAATGGAACCTTTTTTTTGGCCCACCCTGTACAATGATGTCACTTCTGCCTGTCAGGTTATGATTAGCAGCCTTTACACAGAACAAATGAACTGGAATGTCATGCTTTTGTTTTTATACTGTTTCAAACAAATCACAATCGATGAAATCGGAAACGGCGGAAAAATCGTTTGAATTTTTAAATATGTTCTTCAAGACAGAAGTTTAACAAGACAATCATTGAACAATTCAATACGAAGAACGGCAAAATATACACTACAATAAATATTTTCTGATATGTATTTTCCTTTTTAAATTTTTTTTAACACAGCCACACAAAATGATATTTCAACATGAAAGTACATTGGGCACCAAAACTGCAAAAAGGCTACGGTTCTGTACACCATTTTGTACTCTGAGAACGTGTATTTTATTGTGTCAATTATTTCATTCATTCATCAAAGGAAAATCAATGATAATGCACCGAAAAGATAAATGCACAAGTTGATAAGTGATTAAATAATATGCACAACAAAAACGAGTATATCACAAGAACCGCGAAAGAAAAAAAGTTCAATATAATAAGTTTGTGAATAGTCCAACACATGAAAAAACACACACTAGATCAAATACAAAGATTGAAAATACGTCCGAAAACGAAATGTCGCAAATCGTTTGTCAATAATAGCGACTCGTGACGCCGGCGGCGCGTCTCGCGGTGGCCAGCGCCTGTTTCAGGTACAGGCCGGCCGGCACGGCTGGCACCAAGCCGCTCAGCGTGTCGCGGCATTTCAGCGCGATCGAGCGCAGTGGGGGCAGCCTGAGCAGCAGCTTCGCGAGTCGTGCCGGCTCCGTGGGGCGCTGCGCACGGCAGTGCTCGTCGAGACATTGGTACACTTGCTCGCGGTAGGACTCGACCAGAGAGGACGCCTCGAGGCCGGCGGCGTCTGCAAAATACATGTACAAGTCGGTGGAGTTTCGTTTTGTTGAAATCTTTTTTTTGATTTTGCTGTAGCAGTTAGGAAAAACCGCACAACCGAACCAAACCTTGAAAATGTCAGCCCACGGCGAAGTGTCTACCGTGCCGTAACCTAATTTTGAATTCCTGAAACATTTTCCTATCCCCGTGTACAAACGCATTGAGTTCCGGGACCAAACTAAAAAATAATAACTATGAACGTTTTTGTTCGTTTTCTCGAATGATGGGTACTTTGCCGGACAACCAGACATTCTTCAATGTGTGTTTAACCAAAGCGTTTGCAAACGCCAGCTCAGCTGGTATTTATGAACGCTTCGCATATGGCGTTTCTAAGCGCCCGATTTCATCAAATGAGCGCTGACGCTAAACACAGCCGGTCCAATGCGCATGGGATGTCTGGCTGCTGAGGCAAATCCAAAAGCCCATGAAACTTCACCTGGATTATAGAGTACAATCGTGCGCAAGCATGCCAGCTCTGTCTTGTCCACGTTCAGTTCGTGCATCTTGTTCACGAGTTCATTGATGATTCTGTCAAAGACGTAGTCCGAGTCGCATTGCGCTCGTGTTACTCGTCGTTGACCTGGCCACAACGCCAATGAGCTGTTGCTGGAGCGATACGCCATTGCGGCAAGTGTTAATTCCGTCCAACCTAAGGTGCAATCACCATCACCATCTGGGAAAGCGTGTTTACAGACAGGCTATATGAAACGAGAGCCTTGGTGGTCACGTGGTCTAAGGCGCTGCTCCGTATGGGTTCGAATCGAATCCTACTCGAGGTCACAAAATTTCTTCGGGTGATACCGGCTTCACTTTTCAAATAGAAACCTTAAACAGCCTTCAAAAAATATAAATGTCGAACGTGTCCCTGTCAAATATCGAACCTGAATTCAACAATATCGCCTGATCGTTCAAGGTGAGCTCGACGAAGTGCGGAATCATTCGTGCCCATTCAATCAAATGCTGTATAGCGCACTCAATCGAGGCGATGTCGTCCATTTGCTCGGCCTTAGAAAAAACGCATTTTTCAAATTAGCGATACAGGCAATGTGTTGTTCTTTCATGCAACAAAGTCCGAAAGTGGGTCCCCGAAACTACAGCGACACCATACCTGATTGATGTTCTCAATGTTGTGCTCAACGAGCAGCTCAGCGTCAAGCAGCCGTTCCGGGGGCATGTCAATCACGAAACTGCTGGTTGTGCTCTCCGGTTCACCTTGATTTTCAGGCAATGCGGTCGATTGTTGTAGAGGGGTGTTGGTGTTGGTGTTGGTGTTGGTGTTGCTGTTGTTGTTGTCAATGGTGCGATATCGTGAGCGTTCTTCTTGAACGGCTGAAATGAGAATGTAATGTCCGTCCAAGCCACGGTGATTTTCTTTCTTGTTTGGATGCCTCACCCACGCCCTTCGGTTCCAGAAATCTGAACACACCAAAGCCCGCTGTGGTTGTGTAGAAGTGTGCATGATAGACTGCCAGCGTTCCCCGTAACGTAAACTGAAGCTCTTGACTTCGAGAGGGCGATTTGACAATTGAACTTTAGGAGTTTAGGACTAACAGTTGCTTTTCGTTAATATGTTGAGCGTTTGGTTTTTCCCGTGTTGCACACACCAGCTTGTTGTGTGTTATGATTATGCTGTCTCCGCCCGCCTATGACCGTGGCTATTGACTGGTTCTCTCGTTTTCTCCAAGAAACTGAAATTTCAGCAGCTCTTTTGCAAAAATATGCAAAATTATCTCCAAATTACCCGTCACCTGGGCTTGTTTATCGTTCTTTGTGCGAATATTCGATGTGTCGAACGCTTCGAAACGACTGTCATCAAAAAAAACCAAGCTCATAAAAACTTTCTCAGCAGTGATAGAGAGCGCGAGAAAAAATGTTCACGGTCAAAACTGATTATTCGTTCTGTGCGGATGCGCTGTGATTTTAGAGGTCATCACCAAATAACACGAAATAATTTGAATGAAAAAGATTAAAGAAAGAAAACACGATCACCTAGAAACACAAAGAGAAACCGAAACATGTTAAAAGAAACAGAAAAAAACGCCGTTCGTGGCGTGCCTGTTTGATTATTTCGGTCAAATCAAATCAAATCGGTTTTCGTCAAAACAATCATTTTGCGGGCAATTTTTAGCGATAAAGGAGTTCTGGCGATTTGGTGTCTTAATTAAATGAACTAATGATTAAAAGTGACGCAGAAACCACGCAGCTGCAAACATTGACAACCTCCAGTGCGATCTAAACTAAAGTTCAGCCAAATCAAAGCACGACACCATTTTCATGAGTTACTGTACTTGGAAATCATTTCAACCGTGAAACGAACCTTCACGTTTCATGCCCATGGTGAGGCACTTGAGGTAGCGACAGTATTGACAGCGATTTCGTTGGCGTTTATCAATGACGCAAACGCGACTCTCGCGACACGTGTACTTGAGATCCTTGCGTACCGTACGCTTGAAGAAACCCTTGCAGCCTTCGCAGCTGTAAAAAAGTAAGAAAATGTAAACGGATAACATCCATAACCGCATATGGTGCTTTGCCGCACAGTGGCGCACACGCGCAGAAAAAATGTTATCACTAATACAAAATGTAAAGTTGATCTAAAAAAACACGTACATGTAAAAACAACGTGCGTGTACGCATGATAAAATAAAAAATTATTGGACGTTCGGGTGTCAAACGGACTAAAGACTTCGTTTGCAAACCACGTAAACACAGTTTTTGATCCTACCGTGATAACACGTGGCATATCCACACCAAAACAAAAAATGCGGTGCGGTCGTTCATGACACGTTCGCACAGAGCGACCGTACCTGTAAACACCGTAATGTTTGCCGGAGGCGCGGTCGCCACAGATGGCGCAGATGTGTTTCGCGGTCGACAGCGGATGGCTGGGCGGGTACAGACGATTCGAGGGTGTGGGCGGCGTCGACGAGGAAACGACGTGCGAGGAGGCGTCGTTGTAGCCAACGCCGCTGATTGGGTGACTTGCGATCGGTTGATTGCCATTGTTGTGCACTAAACCGTTGAAAATGGCGACATTATGACGTGACGAGGCGTTGCCGAGCAGAACCGCTGTTGCTGCTGCAAGTGGAAATCAGAGAAACGTTGTATGGGCCTTTCAAGTTTGCGATGATTGGCTGGTGTTGGTCGGAGGTCAAAAGAAACGTCAACCAGCCGAACTGTCGTTCGGGTAGGTCGACACGCTGATCGGACACACTGGCTGGGTGAACTTAGCTAGCACAATTGGCATGCCAGATTCGAATACTAAAAGAATTTGCACATTTTCTACAGTTGAACTACAGCTACGTAAAAGATTTTCCGAATACTGAACGAACATCACTAAAGTCTAGAATATACCTGAGCACTACCGCGACCGACCTAATCAAGGGTCACGCTCAAAAAATGCAGCCGATCAACAACAAAAAAACATGAAAATCAACATTTTCGTCAAAAAGTTTTTTTCCCGTGATTATATGCTAACCCTGAGAGAAGTCCATGACACTGATGGCGGATGAAGGCGGCTGCTGAGAAAGCAGTTGAAGATGTTGTTGATTGTGACTTGTGGATGAAGTGCTAGAGGAGACGCTCGGTCTCGACGAGCACACCGTGGAGGGTGACGAGCGAGCGTCCGAGCTGTTCGTTGTCGTGTCGCTGGTCGAATCCTCCTCGCGTTTTTTGCCGTTGACAGTGTGATCTGAAGTGTTGTTTTTGGCTGTTTTTGTTTTATTCGCTAAATTTTGGATTTCTGTCAACTGAAATCGAACCACAAGTTGAGCAACGTTTTGTTCGAATTGTTAGTTTATCATGTAAGTTCGCAGTTGTAAAGACTAGGAAAGATAATTTTTTGCAATTCGACAACCATGTATCCAGCCAGGACAACATGAATCAAATAATGTTTGCTTCGGTGAAAATGCACCGATATCCAGTTTCTATATTGCTTGATTTGAATCGAGGTAGAAAAGCGATATCGGCTGATTTCAAAGATTCAAGATTCTCAAAAGCTGCCGACAACGAAATTTCACGACCGATCGAACGTTTCACCGACCTTCAACCAAACTGCTGCTGCTGTCTGCTTCGTATGTGAACAACATCGAGTATAAAGTACGATTGTTAGCATAACTGAGATCCATGCTTTATAGCTAAATGACGGAATCGAATTCCGTTCTTTAAAAATTCTGTATTGCGAGGGAAATGACCAGAAAAAAACTTATAAATACAAGTTCGAGAAATGGTCGGTTTTATGCATACACATTTCGTCACTGCCTCGTTTAACAATGTTTCTGAGGTTGATTTATAATGCACCAGAATATGTTTTTTTTTGACTTAGCTGCACCGAAGACCCAAAAAAGTCAAACAATATTTTTATCCGCAGATAACAAACTTCCGTGAGAAAAATCGGGTCGACAGTTCAAAATTTCAAGTCAGAAAACACTCGATACCAACTGAACAAGTACATAACATAGGTACTACACAGTGGAAAAATCGGCATTTAAACTTGGTCACCAACAACTATGTTGGTGATACACATAACACAACACTCAACGAAGTTTGAACAACACATGCGCACACGGAGGAGGGTTGGGTCATTAGGTCAATCCGAAAATCTGGTGGAGTTACAGCGTATACATGTTATTTGAAACTATTTCCATTTAGATTTCTGAAAAACATCGAAACTTTTCAGCCCAAAAACCCAGTTCTAAAAGTCCAATTCCTGCACACAAGAATCGGGAGAACAATAACAGATTAGGAAGGAGAAAGTGGAGAACAAAAAGCGCAGATGTGTTGTTGTGAAAGGATGCTCGACACTCGACAGTACAGTGTTTGACAACAAAACTTGCGTCGGACTGAGAAAGAGAGTTTTTGGTAGCCTATAGATTTTCTGGCGGGGTTTAGTCTAATCAGCCGGCGCGCGTTTTAAGTCGAATGTAAACTTTTCAGTCAACATACAGTTTTGTTACCGTTTTGGGTCTTGTCACGCGATTGAGGCAACGTTGTTGGGGATATTGTTAGAATGAAAAAAAACCGTATTGCCACATGGTTGATGGAGCAAGAGAGAACAAGACGAAATACAGTTTTTGCATCGAGAGCCTTGAGTGAGTAAATTAAAGAATGTGTCAAGACCCAATACGGTAGTTACCGTACTCCGTGCGCTTAATGTCGTCGCGATATAGCGATTTCAAATGTGATTTTAAGAAATCTTATCACACTATTCGAGCGGTTAACGAGCGTTTAAAAGTTTTACTCCATGCCCTAAACTGCGCGCGTCAAGAGTAGGACACGTGAGGTGAAACAACGCACGATTGATTTTGTGCCCATTTCGGGGCGAGACATTATCGTGGAGAAATTTATGAGCAACAAGTACGCAACATCGAACTTTTGCGTAACGTGTAATTGCGCTTAGTGAGTAGTGAGTGGGCCGAAGCCTACACGGAAGATATATTAAAAGAAGAGAGGAAGGGCCGGGTTGATCTTTGCGTACGTGTACGTCAACGGAATAGTATTTTTAATTTTAAACATCCTTCACTTGTAGTCGTTGTTGTTGTGGTTTGTATCGTTGTATCCCGCGGACGCATTTGACCGAATGAACTGCACTGACACAGAGACACGGAGAAGTGAAACACACCAAAGCGCCGTGTGCGCATGCGAACAACCGAACTGGAACAGCCGAAAATCAAAAACCCCTAAAAACCAAAAACCACACACAACAGTCCCGGATTCTCAATGGGGTTGCCGAAAACATTTACACACAACACAAAATGCTCATTAATCGTCAATTTATCGTCAACTTCATGTGCCCCAGCTACATGTCACAATGCAACCTCTTTTAAAGTTGTACATATAGTTCTCTCTAATAAGTTCACATACGACGAAAAATTGTGTGGAACGGAAATACTTTTAAGGGTCGTTTCTTTTAGGTCACCCTTTGGCGTTTTTTAGTTTTTTTTTCTTGCGTCAGCATGTCAAAATCAGGTTGACTGGTGAGAAAAAATTAATTGACTAGGTTAGTTTTTTTAACAACAACAACAGCAACAATACAGTACGTCAATGGTGTGTGTAAACGTGGAAGTGCTAAACTGCTGATCTTGGTCAAAATGCAAAGTTTGCTTCATAATTATCGTTTCTGAAAAACATTCCGAATGAAACTGCTCAAAAACGTATGTACTAGACCTACTGTCCTGCGTAGGTTTTTTGTTTAATTCTTTTTTATTGTGCACATGTATACGTACTGCCAGAATTCCAAGTCGGTCATGCTCCCACTAAACAAAAACAGTGATGGAAAAACTTACATTAAGCGGCCCAATATGGATCGACGGTTTGGCGATATATCGATTTTGTCAGTCAAAGTAAATCCCCATGGAAACACAATGGTTGGCAACCCGTAAACCGGCGGAAAAGAATTGATCGAAAGAATTTTAGTTGGCTCCAATCATTAAGCTGCATATTATTGTCATAAGACAACCGCAATTGGTTGCAAGCAAGTCTCAGTCTGAGGAGCGTCCAGAAACGCCAAAAAATGGTGACCGAACAGGCGTCCGGTGACTTGTCCGCTTCGGTGTCCGTGTCCTAAAAGTAAAAGTGGCCAAAAATGCCGAGCACTTTTATCTCTGGTGCACGAGACGCGGGACACTCGGGCGGTCAGTACACCAATGTTTAGCAGGCAACAGGACGCATCTTTTTTAGCGTTCATGTGATTGGTGGAAGTGGAATAGGGTTGCGGCGCGAACAAGCAATCGCCTTTGATTTGCGGCTAGCCAAATAACAAACAGAGACGTCAAAAAACGTTTCGGGTGAATTTGATCAATACATTCGAGTGTCAATAATCAATCAATCCCATATTATTTGACCGCATTGTACTACTCGTACATATATCCGATTACGATCATGTACATACATACATACACATCAGTGTTAACGCGTGTCAACAGGAGGTTATACCAGATATTGTGAACCTGTGAAAAACCGATTTATGGTCATATGTTTCACCAATATCAACACACACGTGGGGATTTTGAATAACAATAATCAGGTGGAGAAGCGCACCAATTCATAATTGACAGGACATCCGAGGGGCGTTTGTATAGATTTTGTTGTTGTTGGACAAAATAAAATTTCTGCAATTATATGTATGCTCGATTTAAAAATATAAATAACACATGTTACATACATGTACATGTTATGTATCTGCCAGCCAGGAGCGAGAGCCCAGGAACACACACGCACAAAGACAACAGGCACACGTTTCACTTTCAATTACGTTTCATCATTAATGCACAATTCGCATATCTGATGGTTTTTTTGCTGCGGCTAAATGCGCTGCTCGTTTCGTGACAGCCGCGCGCTGTGTAAACGCGTCATTTTCGAGAAAAAAATGCGCGCACGCAATTAAGCGGCCAACTGTGCATGGTGCGGTTTCAGGAAAAAAACGGACTGCAAACGGCGGAAAAGTCACGTCTCTCTGGCATTGTATACTCGACATTTTTGTTAAGCTACCTCAGTATGACTATTCGCTCGACATTTTTACCTGCTTTTTTTGCATGTTTCACTGGTCGGGCAGTAAAACTAATTTTGGAGAAAATTTTCTAGTACGATGTAACTATGTATCCTCAGGTGGGGCAAGTCTTTGCTCAAAATTCAAACGTTCAATTAACTTGACGCAACTATATTAATTATGACCAGTTAGCGACGCGGGATCAACTTCTCAAACAAACGATTCTGAAAACCAAATCCACCGAATAAAAATACGCTTCACTGGTGGATTTAGCACTTGTCTCAGGATGAATTGCGAATGTGTGGCTGAGCAAATCGGGAGCAGTTGTGGCGCGCTGCTCAGGTTTCGCTGACGGCGTGTGTGATGATGGTGATACTGCGATGTTGAAGGTCGACAGAAAATGCGCAAAAAAAATGCCGCCCGACCAGTTTCAAGGACGGTGATTTGCTTGTGATTGGGTCGTTTTTTTCAAAATTTTAGTAAAACGTTTTTGCACCTCCGTTGTTTTTCGCCGATTTTTACGCCTCTCATGTGCGCATATGCGCTGATACCGTGGTCTCAAAAACTCGCGAATGGATATGAAAAAAGAAGATTTTCGACGCGACCTTCAGTGTTGCATGTTTCATGACGCAACGTTCAAGGCGATTATTCTTGTGAAATCACAAAATTTAAAATCTATTTTTGCAAAACACCTTCCTAGAAACGGAAATAACTCGCGTTGGAATGTAGGAATTATGCGTGTCCTTAACCGCGGATTATTTTGAAAGCGAACAAACGAATCGAAACGCTCAGATACCGACAAAAACAATTTCATTCAATATTCATACACGCACTGAAAACCATTTCCAATTTTTTCAAACACTAAACGGCCCATCATGTTTGGCTACCGGTAATAGCCGAAGCAACATGGAACCAAACTTGAAAACCTAATAAACGCTGCATCTTGTTTGACTGCCATCGCCCACCGGTAGCCAAACAACAAGATGGGACCGTTTAGTAAAATGTTTGCAAAAAATGGTCGGTTTTTTTTTCAGTGCAAGAGCTCAAAATTGTGTATTTCCTATCGTATTTCCTGGTCAAACCAAAAACACGACACAAGTGTCCAACACATGAGAACCCCAAGAACTTTGTAGCACATCATAACCATCGGTAATCCCCCGTTGTCAGCAGAAACCGGCATAAAGATTGATAAAACAAAATGCAGAAGAGCAAAAAACAGAACATAAAACCAAACCAATCAAATCTCAAAACGCAACCAACCATTGTTGAACCAGTCGTTCAAGTCCAACGGGTTCAAGTCGTCGAACAGCGCAGCAGCCACTTCAGGTGCTCCGACCGCCGGAGCCGACGACGAATTTGTTGCGAAGGTGTCCATGAGTTTTCTCTTTTTTTGAATAAATGTCACAATAAATAATTTTAAATCTTAGTTTTTATGTTTTTTTTTAAATAATTACATTTTAAGATGAGATTCGTATGCCTCCGCCTTTTATACTGCGGTCTTTTTATTCTCTGCTTCACGAATTCAATAGCTGCGTGGTCCTCCAATTTGAACTCATCCGAAGTGGTGCACCAGAAGTCCGAGAGTCTGCACACAGGTTTTGAACTTCGTGCTCCGCACGGTTACATGCACAGAAATGTTTTAAAAAAGCTTATAAGCGTTGACTATTATGCAAAGTTATATTCGTCGAAACTACATGTAATACAACAAATTGATAATCGCGATTGAACCGGTAGCGGCGCGGTGAAGACTAGAGATGAAGAGTGAATCATACACAGTGCGAATAAATTCTCGAGAAAATATTCGAATAGAATGTCCTGAAGGGTATGAACGAAGTGGAGGTGTCAACCTGACGGAAGCCGAAATCCGATAAACCGTACGTTCACGATAACAATTCCATATTGATAACAACAACAACGACAAATCCAGCCGCCCAACACAATCATAAGCGATTATCACGCGCGCGCGCACGCACAACCGCACCATTTTGAGGGTGTCACAAACAATAATCGAGGCTAATAATGTTGCGTTCGTACCAGCTGCCCCCTAAAGTAGGAGAAAGGGGACAATGCGCGCGAGAGTGAAATGATTGATCATTGTTGGTTGAGTGACAGTGAAAAAACAACACTCATGATGCGTAATCATATTCAGTAGTATTAACACGGCCCACAGATCAACAAACAACAACGACAATGGTGATTCTAGTACGCTGGATTGTAGTTGTAGTATGTAACACCTCGTGTTAGAGTGGTATGCACAACGTTTAAGGCGGCACAGTGGACTGGCAGGTAGCAGCAAACTTGAACTTTCACCATGTCACCATGTATGTTGCACGCATGTGAATGCATAATGTACGCTATGCAATTCCTACTTGTGACTGGGGCACTAAACGCAAAACGTGGAAAAGAACACACTGCACAACGTATATATCGACGAAGAAACACATAAAAGTTTTCTGTTTTATGCCGAGCCGATCTAAGAGATGTCTGCCAGACCACGCCACCACACAACAAGATCAATCAATTTTTGTTGGTTTTCACTTTCGTCTAAAATTGCGCACTTTGAGATTATTGATATGCAAGGTGTACAGGTTTCTTTGCGAAAGGGAAACGAGCAGCTAAGAACGAAAAGACACACACACATCAGAAACGATCAGGTCTGATGTGCATGTTTATCAATCGATTGCAGCATATCTGACTGACTCGTCAAGGGAAACATGCATGTACTTGTTACATTCACTTTATTTTATTTACAAATACACAAACACAATTGCCGCGCAACTTATTTTAACCTCTAAATAAAAACAACACAACTTCTCCATGTTAAAATATTACGTGTTTTGCAATATGTGTTTACACATCAGTGGCACAAAATCACACAAAAGCGACCAAACACTGTCACTACTAACCCGAACGTGAGGACTACTTATGCCTTCCAATTCCAAACCGTCCAACGCTAATTTCAATAACACAGTGAACACACATCATTGACCGACCTACTGACTAGAAGAAGACGTCTTCAAAAAGAATGCAAAATGCGCATTCACTCGGTAAAAAATGAAAAAAATATATGAGTTACAATGTAATGCGAAGGTTTTTTCGGGAAACTTGGTGAATACCGTATTACCCCCAATAAACCCCAATGGGGGATTAATACGTCAGCGACTTTTAGGGGTGGGGGTTTATTGGTGGGGGGGATTATTGGTGGGGGGGGGTTTATTTACAAAAAATTTCTAGGGGTGGGGGTTTGTTGAAAAATGGCAAAAATACCTTGCATGGCAGGCAAGAAAGTCGCAGAAACGTCTACTCTACATAGAAATTTCCTTTTATAACAGCCTTTTGTAATGAAATTACTATAAACTCACCCATTTGGGGCCTTTGGTAGCACAATTTCATCATTTTCACTGCAACCAGCCACTGAATTTGCTGGGTATGTGTTTCAAACAGGTCTCCAATAATCCCCCATGGGGGATTATTTGTGGGGGGGATTATTTGGAAACTGGTCGGGGGGGGGGTGGGGGTTTATTGGTGGGGGGGGGGGTTAATGGGGGTAATACGGTACATGTAGTTCAGTTCCAGTTGAATTTATCTTGTTTTGCTGATTGTTGTTTGAAAGCGACTGACAAGCAGCTCATTTTTAATAATTATTGAGATTGACACTGTAGGCTGACCGCGATGGGAATCCACTGAGAGTTCCAAAAGCAACGACAGAACTGAGCGATTTCTTCTTAAAAGGTCCAGTGTTTTCCGACAATCAAACGGATATTATATTCATTTTAATTTTTCTATTCATTTCGTTCAAGTATCTTAGCGTGTACACAACGTCCCGTCAAAATCGTGTCAAAACCAGAGATACGGTAGAAACACCGAAGGCTGCAGAGACCGTGAATCACGGCGAAACAGAGAGCGACGTCCAGCGGTGCAAATCGAGGTTAAACGCGACAACAAACGAAGCGAACACACAAACAAAACACGGACAAACAACAACAACAACAATGATAAAAACACGGTGTGGCACGAGCGTGCGGTTGTGCGTGCGAATGACGACCTTGAGGTCGTGCATGTGTCTGTGTGAATGTGTGACGTCGCACCGGAGGAGCAGTGCTGGCGTTGCAATTGTTGCAAAATACTGTCAACGATTTTTAGACGAATTCTTTAGCTTGGTGAGGTTTTTCATTCTTCTCATACTCCATTCTCGTTTGGAAACGGTACTTTTCAATTTTGACTCGGTTTAAGAAGTATAATACTATTTCCGTGTATATATTCCAAAGTTTCAAAATCATATGGTACATGTGTGTAAGTTGCGCGGTGGAAAGATGGGAAGCAAGGGACAGCAGTCGCGTCGAAATACCGCATGTTTCAACATTTGGCGATATATAGCGCTTTTGATCGAATCTGTCATTGATCATATCACCTCATTGTTTTGCAATCGAAAAAAACTCACACTTTTTATTTGTTCCGATCCGATTCTAAATAGGTCGACTGTTGAACGGCTGTGCGCTTTTTGGTGGCCTGTTTGTTTAAAATTCAGTCCATCTATGAAAACAAGTGCTTGAGCAAAAAAACATTTCACTTTTTTTCTGATTCCCCAGTTTTATGGACCGCGGGTTTCAGAGCAAATGTTCCCATTGTTACCATCTGTTCTCTCAAAAGGTGTTGAGCGTGCACAATTCATGATGTAACCCTATATCATCATAGCAAACATATCCAAAGATAACTGGCTAAACATGTCGGTTTACGTACACCCGGTGCAAAAAGTCGTCTTGCCTCAAAAATCGTCTGAACGTCAAAAACGTTCAGTAACAACAATTCTGCCGCCACAATAAACTTTAATTTTCTCAGAAAATCTCCCAAAATGACAGCTCAGCACAGCACCACTGACAGCAAAAAAAGCGAGCCACATAAACATAGCAGAAAAGAGGTCTGCAAATGATAAGAAGAAAACACCAACAATGTCACAGTAGTCCCAAAAGTGTGTCCTGGACAGGTGCGCGGTGTCCTGTCCGGTCCGCGTGGTGGCCGGCCCATCATCGTGTTTTCATGAAAATAAAAGTGGCAACATCAGGCTCGGCATTTTGGGCCACTTTCTTTCCTGGACACAAACAGGCACCGCTTTGGACATCCAAGCGGACATGGACGCACCGGACATCTGTACGGACACCTTTTAGCGTGACATCACTTGTGGGTCTGTCAATGTCACGTGAAAAGCACAGTCGCTTAGTCGTTCTGATGCAACAGAAGTTTCTTTGGCGTTAACAGAAATAATAAACAAAGAGCACCTGGAAGTTCCAAAACACCAGCGTGAAAACCCCAGATACCTGCATCCGGATTACGTTCCAACAAACAGTGGTTTATCAAATTTTTTTGGCAGCGGACGAGGAAAACGTAAGGTGATTGAAAACACTAACAATATTCAAAAACGCCCGATCAGGATTTTCTATTTTCTGGTCTGTCATGCTTAATGCAACTTAAAAAAAACGATTTCTGTTCTCGAGTCAAAAACCGGAATGTTTTGTTTATGTTTGAAAGTTTATGTTTTGTATTTTTCAAAAACCATGGGACGTTTCGACCAATTCACAAAAACACACTTTACACGTTTTACAGAATCAATTGCGCAATTGCACGATAAAAGAACCGAAACAACACGACCACATTGCTGGTGCTGATGTTGCTGTTCGGTCTGATGGTGACCGTGCAACAACGCAGCATTAACAAGCATAACCGTCACAGGGTTTGCGGCCGGGCACTACTTCGCTTGCTGCAGGCCACGTGCAACGGATGTTACAAAACGCTCGGTTGGTTTTTAGAATTTTTACCGTAAAGTTTTGCATATTCCCACTTATAATAAACCCCCACCCAAAAGTGAGCGGAGCGTGAAAATTCAAAATTCAAAAAAAGAGAAACCAAAAAGTTCCGAATTTTGACTTGAAATCCCACCCCGTTTATAAGCCCCGGATTTCTATCTTCGCTTCATAAAATCACCTCACACTTAATTTGTCCCTCCCACTCACTACCACATTTGCTACACAAAATACCACTTTTTTCAGAAATTATTGATTTCAAATTCATATCAGGAGGCCTTACATGCAAGACTTTACGGTTCTAGAATACTCTCAAATCATCAACACAAAAACGCTTTAAAACTGAACCACCCAGGGGCGGACCAAGTGACCACTTGAAAAGATCAGTCTGAATGGTTTTCAGAATTTGGGTCACTGCCACAACGCTGTTGCTACGACGGCAAATGCAGCCGCAAATTTGTCAAGCAGTTCTGCTGTGATGAAGAGGGACAATAACTAAACAAACCGAGGCCAATCAACGTTTTTGGCGTCATGGACCGCGGCTGCTTTTCAAGTTGATTCAAACTAGAAACTTTATATTTTTGTTTTTTTCTCGCTTTGGGATTAAATGTGTGATTTTGTGATCTGTTGATTTTCAGATTAGAGGGTAAGAGCATGCGTGACCAGCGTGTGGTCTTTGAATAGTAAGAAAGTTCTTCAACTGAGTTCCTAAAATTATACCTTGACACGTTCTGTGCAAAAAGTAGTGAACTTGGGTGATAAAAGTTGCAGTATTAGTTACAGATGCTATGAAATTTTACTTGATTAAAACTACTTGATTTCTTTTTTGTGTGGATATCTTGATCTTGAAAATTTGTTCAATTCTTTTTGAAAAACTTTCGCAAAATGCGTCATGTGTGAAGGTCGGACGCTGGAATGATACAATTACCGTAAAGTCTTGCATATAAGGTTCCTCCCACTTTAAGGTTTCCGGGGTAATTAATCCGTAGATTCTTTTTTGGCCCGACTTTTTTGGAAGTGAAAAATGGGCATCTTTGAAAGTCCGTTGTTTTTGACCTAGTTTCAAGTGTTCGCCCTTTCTTTTTTTGTTCGCAGTTGCTTCAGATTTGAAAAAAATAGTTATTTGGGTAAATTGACACGTGGAATAGGAAAATCAACTTTTCAATGTTTTAATGCTTGTCAGTGCTAAAAAAACTATTGTTTTTTTTGAATTCAGTTTTTACCCCGTCTATAAATGAGCGAAGTTCATAATAGAAAGTTGGCATGTTGAACAACTTTGAAGATGGTGTTTACTAACTAAATTGAAGGGGCGAACACATGTTGATTACATAGCTGAAAAAAAGGAGACAGAAGAATAAGTAGCCAGTTTTTTCAGAATTAGGTAATTCGCGTCTAGAACGTATATACGTAAAGAAGTCTGGCGGATTTTTTCTTCGACACAGTTTGTAACTTTGGCAGGTTTCTGTGGCAGTGTGAACAGCATCAAGTTTGCAGCGTATATACCAGCGAGTAAATTTTTGAAAAAGCGGGCAGGTCCATAACTAGCCATATAATGCGTGATGCGCTGTCCTCTCGCTTCGTTCGCTCGCGCATCCGCATGATAACAAGGAAAAAACACCTGGAATTTCAAACACAA
This sequence comes from Theristus sp. LFF4_11, assembly GCA_030248135.1. Taxonomy (NCBI): domain Eukaryota; kingdom Metazoa; phylum Nematoda; class Chromadorea; order Monhysterida; family Xyalidae; genus Theristus; species Theristus sp. LFF4_11. The sequence goes on along the minus strand of JASANC010000096.1, from coordinate 3,165 downwards.
CGTGAAAACCCCAGATACCTACATCCGGATTAAGTTTCTGCAAAAAGTGGTTTATCAAATTTATTGGCGACTGAACAATCGGACGAAAAAGTCAGGTGATTGAAAACACTGACAGTATTCAAAAACGCCCGATCGAGATTTTTTATTTTCTGGGCAAGCGCATGTGACGTTTAATTTAATGCAACTTTTGAAAAAAGCGGTTCCTGCTCTCGATTGAAGACTGGATGTTTGAAAAGTTTATGTTTTGTATTTTTTCAAACCGTGTTAACCATGGGGACGTTTCGACAAATTCACAAAACCACATTTTACAAATTTTAATAGAATCAACTGCGCGTTTCCACGATGTTTGAAAAAAACCGAAACAACACGACGACACTGCTGGTGCTGTTGTTGCTATTCGGTCTGATGGTGGCCGTGCAACAACGCAGCATTAACAAGGATGACATTCGCACGCGCTGCCGCCGGGATCTACTTCGCAGGGTGACTGCCGTGTGCAATGGATGTTATAAGCTAGAACGTAAGTTTTTCGGGTATATTTAATTCCACTCAAAACTCACAGCGAGTGTCAGTTTCTGCGTTGCCCGTTGTGGACCGAAGAACCAAATGACTAGGATTCAGCGGTAGTCAACTGCCTCTCACATGTGCAAGAGGCGCTTTTCATATCCAAAATGTCTGATAGACAGCTCTACATCGCGCACACGCTAAAGAATAGCAAACTTGTTATAAAGCTTGACGTCGATCTCGATAACAAACTTGCTATCAAGCCACTTAGAAATTGAAGTAAATGAACGAGCGAACGAATAGCGATTTGGACGATGGTTTCAAAAGCGTACAGAGAACGCCGTCGCGTTGAGTCATTAAGTGTCTGTACACCCATCGGCGGGGCTCGATTCCCCGAGCGCACAGACGAGAGTCGAACGCGCTACCACCAACCAACCGCTACAAAATCAGAGCGTTTATGAGCGCCAGACTCATCGACTCGTCGCCAGAAACTCTCGGGAAGCAACATCGGTGACGCGTTTTGTAAGGGGTATGGTAACACCCGCTGACCAATCAGCTTACACACTTCGAACAAAAGTGACAAAAAGTGTTGCCCGATGTCTAGAAAAGTCAAATCAAATCAACACAAAAAACGCTTCAAAACAGAACCACCCAAGGGTGGACAAAGTGACCAGTTGAGAAGATGAGACTGAATGGTTTGCAGATTTTGATGCGAGAACAGATGTGCCATTCATGTCAACAATCTTGTACTTCTGCTGCACTGGAAAATGCTTCCGCCAATACATCATCAAGAACTTCTGCTGTGATGATGAAATGCAATAACTAAAAAACCGAGGCCAATCAACGTTTGGCACCATGGACCTCGACGGCTTTTCAAGTTGATTCAAATTATAAACTTTATATGTATTTTTGTTTTGTTGTCGCTTTGGGATTAGATGTGTGATTTTGTCAGACATACCCTACAATTGTATCTGTTGGTTTTCAGATTAGAGGGTAAGAGCAGGTGTGACCAGCGTGTAGTTTTTGAATAGTTAGAAAGTTCTTCAACGAAGTTCCGAAAATTAGACCTTGACATATTCTGTGCAGAAAATAGTGAACTTGGGTGACTTGATTCCTTTTTTTCGTGGATATCTTGAAATTGAATATTTGTTTAAATATTCTTAAAAAACTTTGGTGAAAATCGGACAAATAATAATTGCTGGAATGAAACAATTACCGTAAAGTGTAAAGCATACTGTAAGGTTCCTCTCACTTATAAGACCCCCACCCAAACGTGGGCGGAGCGTCGCATGCCGGGAAACTAAAAAATTCAATATTTTGACTTGGTGGAAATCCCACCCCGCCCGTTCATGAGGCCCGACTTCGGAATACACGACTTTTCTGATTGTATTGCGGGTGCGGACAGTTTTTAAACACAAAACGTGTTTTTGCAAAATCATTTGTTTTGTTTTTTAACACTGCGAAACACTTTAAGCAAAAGACAGTGAAAGTCATCATCAATGGACTTGTCGGCAATCGGTGCTGTTCTGCTGATCGTGATCGCTTCCATCGGTGGACTCCTCTGGTAAAATAAGTTGCAAGTTCATGGATCGAGGCTTAGGATAAGGATCAGGTTTCGAGCAGATTTATTTTAGAATGGTAGGCTTTTTTAGGCTTAGCTTCGGTTAGTTCAGAGGCAACGTCTGTCACCGTCATAGCGAAATTTAGAATAATCGGCGAACAGAAAATGGTTCAGAGTGAACACACTTGCACACGTTCGTGTCAAGACCGTACTACCGTAGTACAATGCCGTACCGTAGGCATCTGTACTCAATCGGCTACATGCGTGTGACGCTTGAGGAGGTGAACGAGCATGGGCGGAGTCGCCGTCACCACCACCACCATCGTCATCAGCACAAAAAGGCACCAGGATCAGACACACCGGCAGAGTCGCTGTCGACATCGTCGCCTGCTAACCGATCATCCCGACGGCGTGCCAGTCAGAAATCAAGCAGCAAAAGTGCGCGCGCCACTTTTTGTGTTTTTTTAATTTGAACTTCTGCTTTTTTCGTTGGAGTGTGCAGTGAATCGCACGGCTTGTGGCTTTATCACAAATGTGATCGTGATTCTGGCCCACACCCTGTATATTGTAGAACAACGCAAATGAACAACCCGTAAATATGTTATCATGCTGAAATACATACGGAACGGCCGATTAAACATGGCAGCTTTTTTCATGGTGCAAGGAAGGCGCCAAAAGACGTTCAAAAACCCAAATGTGTGTCAACTTTGATGACGTGTTTTATCAAATTAATTGGTCATGCTATTCTGTTCGTTCTTTGTTCATTGCTCACTCGATTGGCGAATACCTATCTTACAAGTTTTAAGAAAGGCAACTCCTAGTCTGCGACTTATTTCGCCCTGATTGAGAAGACAAGAACTACCTTACTTATTCGGCCGCATCGCATACCCTATACAGTACCAGTACAGTATTGCCGAATAAATAAGGCAGTCCTTGTAGTCTCCATCAAGGCGGGATCAGTCGCAGACTAGGAGTTGTCTTTTTCAAGAATGCCGAGATAATTCACAATGTGTGCTGTGTGCAAGGGAGAAAGAAGAATCAATTAGTTTTAAAAAGGCACGGCACATTTGACACACAGTTGGGTTTCTGAACGTTTTTTCTTT
>JASANC010000094.1:0-58126 GCA_030248135.1 Theristus sp. LFF4_11 | reverse complement strand
GCTAAAGTGGTTCTCACTGTGTTTCAGGTAAAACGCGCAGTGGCATCCAGATTGGTAGCCGTTTTCACAGTGTGCGTTGTGTACATGATCATTGTGTGTTTCATTATTGTAGCAAAGTGGGCCACCAGTTTCCGTCCGCACCTGGCAGAACACGCCGCATATTCCGTCGTACGTGACCAAGCGCATGTGCACCGCGTAGACGATGGGCACCACGCAGGAGAACGCCCAGATGGCCGCAATGGTCACTATGGCACGGCGTGTGTTGAATGGGTGCACACGGCACGAGCCTGCAACACGTGCAGTGCATCAGTGGTGAGCAGCTGCGCGCTAACACGCACGAGCACAAACTGTGCATTGGTATTCAAGCTACTGTTATCAATTTTTTTAGGTTCTGCGACTCAATGCGTGTGCAGGCGTACACAGAAAGGAAAGTTGTATGTGGCAATTCAAAGTCGCCTGAGTGACTCAACCCTGGGACTCGAATCATTTTGCCAATTTTGAATTCCCGCGTCATGCATAAAACTGTTTGCATATCAATGTGCGCATTGAGTCTCGGGACCAAAAGACACGACAGTACTTGCATTACTACTGGTTGCTTGTATCATATGAATGCAGTATGTTCCAATGGCTCTCCGTCGCATACCGACACAAATCAGCCAGTATCGATCAAGTGCGATCGCACAGAGACTGGCGGTGGAGACGAACAGCGTGGCAGCCTGTGCCCACGGGATCACGCGGCAGAGCACTGCGCCGAAGTACCAACGTTTGTAGAGGAACTGCACCACGCTGAACGGCAGCGACAGGCAGCACACGCACAGCGACGCCACAGACAGGTTCACGATGAAGAAGTTCTGCGGCAAAAATGGATGTGCATTGTACGTGTAGTTTGTGTGTGGTTGACTGCGTCTGCATTGTTACTGAAGGAGCACACGACACGGTGGCCATAAGTAGCGACACCAGTAATACAAACATACGATTGACGAGCAGCAACGCTGCATAGTTGCTATATCTATCCTGCACTTGTGCCACCCTGCAGTGTTTGAGCATGTTATTTAGGCGCAGACTACCAACTGCAATCAGCACGGTGACTTCGATTGAGATACGGATACTGTGTGCAAACTACTCGCGTCCATATTGCATTGAGATATAGCACACACGACACGATTTCTAAATCGCGTGGTCATTTTTTTCAGTGTCGTGTCCGTGTGTGCGGACGCACAAAAACACCGAATTGCGAAATCGGCCGTTGGTGCAACCGTGCGTGCGTCTCACCTGGACGTTGTGCAGCGAGCGGACACGCCACGTGACGAACGCAGCCGCGAGGTTGCCCGTGAACGCGAACGCGAACACGAGCGCGTACAGGGAGGTGAACAGCAGACGCACGGAGAGACGCCGCTCGGGGAACGCTGGCTGCTGCCAATACTCGGTGCACGCTGGCGTAGTGGTGCTGTCGGTGGAATTGGTGCTGTTCGATAATGCGAACGTATCCATTGTTGTTGCTCCACTGAAACGAATTAGTCAAGCCAGACTGAACGAGAAAGTTGAGTGTGATCAGCTACGGTAATTGTTCCATGTGTCGTTTGGTGATTGGATTTTGTATGGTTTCTATAGTTGGTGTGTCACTCACTCAGATTGATCAGACAAGACACACGCAACAGAACAAAAGGATTGCGTTTGACAAAAAACAGAAGATCTCCAGTGTTTCTTATTTATTCGGAAAACGGATTCATGTTTTCAAAAGGCACAACAAATTCGTTGGCGCAAATTCGTGCACAATAAAACTGTAACCCGGTTGATTTTCAAAAATAAAAGTCAGAATACATGTGCCTTCCGGTGCACAGTCTATTCAGGTGTATAAAACTGAGAAATATTGTCCGGAAATATGAAAAAAAGTTCTTTTTCCTGTTGAAATTTAACAGCGACAATAAATAGGCACTTTATGGGGTAGCGTGAAAGCTGCACTTGAAACTGCAGAATGGTTGACGGTTGTCCGGAAATGGTGAACAGCAGGATGTGTGGCTGCACTTCGCCTCCTCGGCGACAGGAAAACAATTTGCGATAACTGAAAAGTCGCAAGAAAAACACACAGTGTGCCCGCTCGATCAGGTGAGAGCACACCGAAACCATTGTCTAACCGCCAGACACCATGCATTCAATCTGCTCAACTTGATATTCCTGATAATTCAGTCAGTCAGTCAGTTTTATTCGGCAGTGCACGGCATAATACCAGAGAAGTGTAAGACACCATGAGTAGGCAAGCCATTCGTATAACGTGTTTTTCAAAGCATAAAACTTCAATGAGATGCATGCAATCTGGCTAAAGTGCGGCTGCTAAACTGTACATGTATTATGGTAGCTTTATGAATTAGGGGTAGTTAATAATGAAAGTATATAACGTCTGTAATACAGCGAAGTGTTATCAGCACGTTTTCCACTGAAATATTTATTTTCCGCACAAATTTAGCCTGAAACGTAAATCATGAACTGCATGCACATTGAGAAATGTTGATAAACGTGCGACAGGGCACTTTTGCACACACGCTCACTGCATTTGTCACAATGTTGCAAGTTAAAGTGAAACTTGAAAAAAAGAAGTTTCACACATCCTATCTGCAACCTCAGAAATTATAAAATTTTGCAGCTCAATCAGTGATGAGAATAAAGAAGAAATGTCTCAGACGGTTATTGTGGCAGATGGAATGAAAGAGCAGCCACGAGTTTTTTTCTTCAGTGCAAATGCCGCTCTCACCATGGTGATGATTTGAATTGCGCGTTTAACGCTGCTTTCGTGAGATATAAAAAAAATAATCGCATTCCTGCTATTTCGCACACCTCGGATTGATTTGTTAGCCGTAATGCCATTGGTCGTAGAAAAGCAGCCCAAAACATTTTTCATCAAGGAAGTTTTTGCGTTTTATACAGTTCATTTCAGTCCCGAGTTTACGGTATGGCCGATTAAACATGGCAGCTTTTTTCAGGGTTCAAGGAGCGCGCGAATTTTGAATGAAAGAAAAAAAGATGTTCAGAAACCAAACTGCGTGCCTAATTTGACACGTTTTTGAAAACCAATGGATTATCCGCGCTATTCTGTGCATTCTTTCTCCCTTGCACACATGATTGGGAATTATGTTGGCATTTCTGAAAAAGACAACTCCTAGTCTGCGACTGATCCCGCCTTGATGGACTGCCTCATTTATTCGGCCGTACTGTATTGACTTCAGGCTGTAGCAAAACCGTCGCTGAGAACGCCTGCTCAACAAATTACCCAACAAAATATTGAGCTGCCGCTGGCAGGTAACCCAATAAAATGTGAAAATGCTAATTTAGTTGAGCTGCTAGTGTTTTCACTTTCAGTTGTAAATAAACAACGCAAGCAAGCAGAGTCTAAATGACATTTTTAATTATGAAATTTGACAGTATGGCCAAATACGTAAATACGACAGTCCTTGTATTCTCCATCAAGGCAGGATCACTCGCAGACTAGGTCTTTTTCAAGAATGCCACGATAATTCCCAATCATATGTGCAAGGGAGAAAGAATAAGGAATCAGAATAACACGAAGAATCAGTTAGTTAAAAAACATGTCAAATTTGACACACAATTGGGTTTCTGAACGTCTTTTTCTTTCATTCAAATTTTGCGGGCTCATTGCACTCTGAAAAAAGCGGCCATGTTTTACTCGGACATTCAAAATTTTATGCGGTTTTGCGTACGAAAGCTATCGTTTCTTTCTTGACATTTAATTGAAAATTCCCAAGATTTTCTTCATCAACGCACTTCAACAAAAGTCATTTTGAAAGGAAATTGCACAACACTGCTCCGCTTCATTAAATCCAAGCAATGGCACAATCAAATTTTCCCACCTGCTGCCTCCGCCTACTTGCGGTTGTTTCATTCGAATGCAACAGTCAATAAGAGTCGAGATAAAATTTTGCATGGAACACTTTTATTGATGTTCTGACAGTGTCATTCAAACGTACAAGAAAGGCACAAAAAGTGTACAAGAACCAGCGGTTTTGTCGTCAGCAAGTGCAGTTTAGCACGAACGAGTCTTTGGTTGGATACGCATACGCTCACGCCTCACGGGGGTGTTGGGGTGTTGGTGTGATTTATTGACGGTGACAAGTGCATTGCAACCTTAGAAGCTTGATGCGGCCCAGAAATTGTCACTTGACATTTGCTGTGGCTCAATGAAACCCCACTAAAACCAATCGGAAACTTGTGACTGATACTATTAAAATAGATCACTGACAAAAATGGCTTCCCTTCCTCTTGTTTACATCTTTGCAAGTAGCTTGCGTATATGTGTTTATCAAAAGCCAAGTGATTGTATGACACAACATTGTTTATGAAAGACCCAGAATTTACTGAATTTTCATTAAGATCAGTGGTTTTAGATTCAAGAACAATAAAGACGACGAAAGAATGAGGCAGAAAAATAACGACGACTGAAATTTGTCACTAAAACGAAATAGTCATGACTGATATCAAACTCAATGTACTGTATTATGCAGTCCATCCACTCAGTGAAACAGTCGTTTTGAACAAAAGTATTATCTTTCACTTTGGTTCCGCGACTCCAATGCGCGCATTGAAATAGATGAAAGCAGTTTCATGCTTGACGCGGGAATTCAAAACTGGCGAAGTGACCCGTGTCCCGAAGAACACCGCTGAGTCACCGAAGCCGTTTTGAATTTTAGGATCAAAAATGAAACTGATTTGCTTTCGACGTCTGCAAACGCAGTGAGTTGCGGAATGGTAAGAAAAGACAATGAATAAATACATACATCAGTGAAATGTGTACAACACAAATACAACCAAATTATGAGGTTCGTTTATGTCAACGAACGTGAGCAGTGCAACACCCAACCATAAATAGTTCGAGAAGTGTGACATGCACAAATGCCAGTGACAAACACAACCGGTGGCATGGAATTCAGAATTGACCCACAGGCCACAAAACAAAGCACACCATGTATGCAACACTCTGCATCAATGACTGCCAATCAGCATAAGACAACAAACCACACTGATTAGTTTATGCTGTCCATTTTGTGTTGTACTAGCAAATTGACCCGTGCCTACGGCACGGTTAGCTGATAAATACAACTATTATTTTTGAGTTGGTTTTCCCTTTTGACCTTGCCTACGACGCGGACTCAAAATGCATTGCATTTTGATTTTGAGCTGCTTTAACCGACTGTTGTTGATTTACCATAGAAGTGATCGCTTACCCTAACCTAAGCCAGGCCTTTTAAAGTGTAAATGTCAAAAAGGCAACACTTTTGAACAATTGTTGCAAAACGCCAACTTTCGTCTTGATAAGTTGCTTTTTTACTCTAACCTAAACCAAGCCTTTTAAAGTTTAAATGACGAAAAATGCAAAACTTTTCTGAATATTCGCTGCAAAACGGCCAGTTTTGTGTGGTATGTTTACTACTCTTACCTTTAACCCTAACGTTAGCCAAGGATTTTTGATAGAATGGAAATGACAAAACAGCAACATTTTACTGAATACCCGTAGCAAAGCTCACCTAAGCCAAGCCTTTTAAAGTTTAAATGACGAAAAATGCAAAACTTTCCTGAATATTCGCTGCAAAACGGCCACTTTTGTGTGGTATGTTTACTACTCTTACCTTTAACCCTAAGCTTAGCCAAGGATTTTTGTTAGAATGGAAATGACAAAACAGCAACATTTTACTGAATACCCGTAGCAAAGCTCCCGCTTTTGTTTTGAATGTTTACTTCTTTTCCCCGCTTACCCTAACCTAAGCTAACCTAAAAAACAAATGAAGGAAAAAGCAACGATTTTCTAAATACTCGTTGTAAACACCGGCTTTATAAAAAGTCTACCTTGTGAAAAGAGCGATTAACTTGCAAGCGATTGTTTTAAAAACTCGTTTTTTGTGAAAAAAAACTCCATCGTCTACAATGGAGTCCTTGCAATTCTTACGATTGTCTCGCTTGTTGGTTGTCGCTCTTGAGCAAAAGGCGCTTTTCTATCTTAAGTGAGGCATTTTCTACGATAAAAAACAAATGAAGGAAAAAGCAACGACTTTCTACATTTTACTGAATTTCACCTTAGCCAAGGATTTTTGATAGAATGGAAATGACAAAACAGCAACATTTTATTGAATACCCGTAGCAAAGCTCCCGCTTTTGTTTCGAATGTTTACTTTTTTCCCCGCTTACCCTAACCTAAGCCAGTTCTTTTTGATCGAGTGCAACAAAAAGCAACACGTTTCTGAGTACCCATTGTGTAAAACGGTCGCTTTTGTTTTGTTATGTAGCTTTTCCATCTTAAGTGACGCATTTTCGATGATAAAAAAACAAATGAAGCAAAAAGCAACGATTTTCTAAATACTAAACACCGGCTTTGTAAAAAATCTACCTTGTGAAAAGAGCGATTGCAAGCAAACGATTGTTTTAAAAACTCGTTTTTTTTGTGAAAAAAACTCCATCGTCTACAATGGAGTCCATGCAATTCTTGCGATTGTTGGTTGTCGCTCTTGAGCAAAAGGCATCATGATGACTAAAGTCATGTGGAATGACGATTTGAACTTTGCATTCTCATTAGAAAATGGAGTATGAGTATTCAGTTGATGATGACTTAAATAGCAAAATTGGCTCAAACTTGTAAATTTTGATAGCCAATCAACGTAGCGGAACGGACCTGACCTGACTTACATACACAGTTACTATCTTAGTATTATAGATAGATTTCAAAGCAGCACTTGACTTGCAGCTTGTGGGTTGGCTCAGACCGTGAGCAACTTGGTGGCGGTGTGGTGCAGCCAGGGTTGGTAAAAAACCGGGTTTTTATATGGTCAGAAAAAAACCGGTTTTATTTGCGATGCCAACCCTCGGTGCGCATGCTCCAAATCTTCTTCGGATTGTGAGAGCGAAATCGCACCAGCCACCAGCACAGCCTCGCATGGATTGCAGCATACGAAAGGCGTCCATGGCAACAACGTGCACAGCAAAAACACCAAAATCGCCATCTTCATCATCATCACCCGTTTGCAAACACTTCCTTCGCCAGCCACAGCAGCAGCAACAACGCGAGCGCCACCTTGCACTTGTATAGCTGCGCCTCAGCATCCGCATGCGCCCGTCTGGCCGTGTCTGCCAGTTGCCGTGTGTGCTCCACCTGAGCGCTCAGCTGCTCATTGGCGTATCGCAGGTTGTTGTTGACGTGCACGGCCAACTCGGAGCTGGCGACGTCGTCCGCCACCTCACGCACGGACGCGCACACCGTCGACAGGGCGTAGTTGATCGGGGCGCATGCGCCCGTGTACACGAACGACTCACGGCACAGTGGACAGTCGATCTGGAACAGGGTCACACACACGCACGCTGCTTCTTTGGTTGCGTTCGATACAATGGATGCCATACTGCAAAATTCAAATCAACAGTAACTCTATCAATCTATCTGATTGGTCGACGTGTGTTTGAATTGTCGTGGGGTCGGAGTTTGGTTGTGTGACAGACCCACAAAACTCGAAGGAACTGGAATTCATTCTTTCCATTGTGTTGCGACGTTGCGATCAGCGTTAATAAACTTTCTACGTTGAAGTTCGTTGGATTGGAAGTTTTAGCTTTAACGAAAAGAACTGAGGCACTACATTACAGTTGGTTTGCATAAAATCAATGCATCACGTGTCCACCAACCAATCAGCTAGTTGGGTTATGTTACAGAATTGTACTGTAGGCAACATAAAAACGCCAACCTTGAACGAGCGTTGCAACTGGGGCATCCGCTGTCCACACTGCATGGCACACGAACGACACAGCGAATGGCCACAGTGCAACACCAGTGGCTCACGTTTGTGACTGCCGCCACGTTGCATCACACAGCAGCAGATGGGACAACTGGACACGAAATGCACGGTGTTGCAGTAGTTGTGTGACGCGACATTGCTCGAGTTGTATTGAGCCATTTATAACGAAAGGTTAGACGAATAACGCGTGAAACAGCTACCCACTACTTATGAAATACCCTGTACAACGCAGAAACTACACGGATTGAGTAACAACGGTCATAATGTCTACAGTCTGAACTCCATAACATAGACGACTAGCGATTGGTTGGTGATCGTGATGCACGTTTCATGTGCAAGCATTGCTGTGGAGGCGGAGTCTGTCCTGCACAGGAAGCATGCATCACGCGATCACCAACCAATCAGTTGATTGCCTATAATTTCGAGTTCCACTGTAGTTCTCCACGAAGCAAGCGACTCGCACAGTTCACGAATCCAAGCGACTATTTGCTGTGTGTACGTTTACCAGAGTGCGTTCACGTCAATCAATAATCGCTCAGCGTCATCCGACGGCACGTTGCGCCGGACTGGCCGCCTGACCACGTGTGATGCTTGCTGGCCCATTGTTCTGCTGTGTGCTGGTGTGTCTGCTCAAACGCACTGGCACTGCTCGCGTTGCTTTCGAGCACACACGCACCACACTTTGCTTGATTATAGATACAAAAACATGAAATATGTTAATGACATGAAAAAAAACTGGGCGAATTTCAAAAATTTTCAGCGCCTTTTAATAAAAATAAATTGCCTTGGAACAAAAAATACGTAAGCGGCCATTACCGACAAGTGCAACAACATAAAATTGTCTCAATTGCTCATGTTTCCACATTTCAGGTTTTTTAACGCACCGCAGCACAGACATTAGAAAAACTAAAAATTAATCGAGATGAAAGTGAAAATATAACAAGCAAGGTTACAGCGCAACATTGCAAACTGCTCAGTGTTCTGAACAACCCGTGTCACGAAAGTGGTCTTGTCAGTCAACACGAAACACACGGAAGTATTAAAAATCCATCAACCAACAATATCAACAACAAAACGTTGCACAAAGTCGTCAATTTTCCGTTCAACAGTCGCCGAATCAGAATGCCTTTCAAAGAAGCGCGGACAATGCTTCAATTGTATTGTCGCACTGCGCACACGTTTTCGGTAGGCGGCGGAGATTTTTCTGTGCGACAGCTCAAAGAGTCGTTGCTCGAGTTGCTCTGCTAAAGACTTCGTGGCGGCTGTGGCGTTGTCGGCGTTTGGGGGCACTGCGGCGGTGGGCGAGTCACAGCAAATTGCAGTTGGCGCAGTCTTGGATGGACCTTGCGTCTGAAATAAAAACTGGCAATCATTCAGAAAATACACCAGAAAATACACTAAAAATTGTCTGTTACACTAAAAAACAATGCGTCTGATGAACAACGCACCGAAAAACAGTGCCACAATGAACATCAACCAGGCTGTCCTCTTGAAAATGCCGATCACTTCTTTTCAGTGAACGTTTGCTGTCCTGTTGTCAAGCACACCGGCAATGAAACATACGCGTCTGCGTTTTGTGGTTGTGCAACACTGTGGTGATCTAATCAAATCAGAGCAGTGCAAAGCTGTCCAGTGCACCGTAGCGAGCGCTTTGAGCAGCATTCGCACGGCGTTCTCCCTGACGTCTCTTGATTTTCGGTCGACTGTCACGTGTGTCTGCGTTCGAGCGCACACGCGCGCCACGGTGCTGGTCCAGTTGCACACGATCGTCTCAGCGGCAGCAGCGACCGTCGGCGACGCATGGCGCGTCAGACGCTTCACGTCACGGCCTAAACGAAGCTTGCCGTCAAGAACAGCGCTCGCCACGCACAACATGGAACACACACACACGCAGAAAACAAAAACGCAAATTGACGTGATTCACAAATGGTGTTATCATTAACGCTTCAAGGTTGCAATTAGTAAAACGGAAAGCCGCAAATAAGACGACACACACAAAAGTGGTTCCTGTTAATGATATGAGAGTGAGGCGACTGGAAAACAAACCCACCAATTTTGGTCTGTTTCAACAATTGAACACCGGGATACTTGCAACTCAGATAGTTCAAATGTAGCATCAAAACAGCCTCGTCAGTGTTTGACTGTCTGAACGCACGTTGTGCCTGCGCCAACCGCTCCAAGCTGACCACACCCTGAAAGCGTGTTGACAAATTTTTAAAAAAACAGAAATAAATAATTTTGTTGTAAACGTTGACGACGACGACAATGTACAGTGTTGGTCGAAAACAAACAGAACGAACTGCAAAAAACTGCTCGGTTGCTCTCATAGTTGTTTCAGAGCTGGGAATATTTGGGGGAGGGGGGCGATATAGACAGCTTTTGGTAGACAGCTGGAGCAAATGAGAAGTTTTACTCCAGGGTTGTCCGAAAGTTACACCATAACGAATTCTGGTCGAAGAACTGAACTTAAAGCGCCCTTTTGACCGAGGCTTCATGTTGGCATTGGTCTGACATTTTTGCCAACAATTTTTCATTGTTTCATTCTGCCGGTTCACCCCCACAAATTTATTCAGAAATTGTCAATGTCTAACTGTTGGAACATCCTGCAGTGAAACTCCGACAAAAACAGCTAATTTATACTTGAAATACGTTAAAATTAGGTGTTAACGCGTTTGTTAAAATTATGTTATTTACAATTTGCGAAATTTACAAGAATTTTGACGAAAAATAGTCAATTTTGGTCAAAAATTTACCAATTTTGCGTCTTCGAAATCAGATTCAGATTCAGATTTTTTAGAATCAGAAATTTAGATTAAAATTTCAGAGGTTCATTGGAACAACAAAGCTTTGCTTTTGTTTGATCAAACAAAAATAAAAAGAATGACCACCAAAAAAAATTTCAACAAACCTTCAATTGGTCAAGTTTTGCCTGCTTCTGTCGTTTTGAATGAGCTGGGTGCCGCAATTTCAGCAGGTTACCACGAGGTGCTCGAATAACAAATTTTTCCATGTTTCATTTACAAACCAAAGTCAAAATTTCTGAAATTGTGCAAGCAAAGCAAAAGCAAATAAGTGTAAAAAATCAGGAAATCGCCATATAGTTGTGCTGTTCTATTCCAGAGCTGAGGGTTGGGGTGTGGGAGTCATTCCGGAGGCGCTTTTCTATTCCAGAGGGTTTTCCAGAGCTGAGGCTCGACCACTGCGAGAAAGGAAAGACGCTTCTCAAACTCAAAGTTCGAACGAATCGAAAATTCGAAATTATAAAAAAAAATTGATTTAAAAATTCCGGATTTTTTCTCCAACCCCTAATCGGAATCCTAAACTTTTAAGGCTTAGTTTAGGATTAGGAACCTACAACCAGTCATTTCAAGCAACCTCTGATCAAAAATTAAAAAAAATCACTTTTTAAAAAGAGTATACAAAACCAGCAGACAACAAGCTTGATTCGCCATGAGTGATTCTGAGAGTGCGGACGATGCAGATGCAGAGCGCAGTGCACTCGCCTCGCCGTCATCATCGTCGTCGTTGAAACAAGAACTGCACAAACGATTGCGCGAGGAACAGCAGCGGTTGGCAGAGAAAAAACGCAGCAAACTACAAACCGAAGATGCTACCCACAAAGAAAAACACCACAAACATCGGTACCACAAGAAAGAAAAGGTGAGCCGAAACTTGAGTAAATGAGTGTTGAGTTTGAGTTTTTTTTTATATTTGAAGCACGCCCCCCACCGATTTCGGAAACCCGAAGGTACCAAACTCCGGTGGGATTGGGGAATGGACCGGACGGCTCACCATCCTGTGGAACCAATACCCTCGCCACGTGAGGGGGACAGCCTCTAAGCCCCGCTCTGTCCTGGGAGCTAGGTTTTTTTTTCAAAAAGTCGGTTCTGCAATTTGCAGAAATTTGCTAAAAAATTTCTGCAAATGAAATTTGGTTTCTGCAATTTTCAAAAACATGACGAAAATGGTTTTTGTGCTTGTTTAATGTCGTTTTTTCGTTCTGAGCATCATTTCTTAACGATGCTCAGAGTTGCAATTGCCAATTGCATCGTTTTGCCGCAGAATTTTTCAAAGATTCAGAAAAACACCAAAGCCAAACCAGATTGCCAAACCAAACAAATCACTAATCATTCGTTTCAAATCATTCAACCTGACAACAACACAATCAATATCAAATGAGAACCCTCATTGCTCAAATTTCGCAATCAAAGCGATGACTTCGGTCGGTTCGACGTTCTCAAAGGTGCAAAGGTGTTCGGTTTGATTTTGTTTCGCCTCTTTGTTTTCATCCCCAGATACTGCATGCTTGCCTGCAGTTATACTCGGACCAGGGAATTGAATTCATTCGCATTTGAATCGTTTCCATTCGTCAGCGATACTGTCCTTGCCCGGCAAAATTGATGAATAAAACCAGTGCAGATGCAGCAGATCGGCATTTCCGTACGCCAGCAGCTGTTTGGATCCATCTATCACAGAAGGTAGAATATTTTGGCAGCCCTGAGAACACTGTGCGCGTCTTCGAATCGGTTGCTGAGATTCTCGACAAGCTCGACGACAAACTTGCGCACCGTACCTCCGCCAATGTCTTATTTTTGCATCTTCTGTTGTGTGGTTGATGGATCACTTCATTTTAATTCCAAACAGAAAGCCTAACAGCAAACAATAATTTTCGATTTTATCTGATTCTGTTTTATTTTTCGAACTTGAAATACTCCTATTTTTATTTACGAAGGCAAAACAAAACGCCAATCATTGCGCTACAGCAACCGCCGAAACAGCTGTTTTTGACAAAAAATTATTTGAATTTTCTTCCATGTTGATGTGAAACTTCAGTCAAGCGCTGAGCACAAATTGAATATTGCAGAACCAAAGTTTCCATGCAAATTTGTTTCTGCAATTTGCAGAAATCTGCTAAAAAATTTCTGCAAACGGTCCAAAATTTCTGCAAAAAACCGACGTTTTTCTGCAAAAAAAACCCAGCCTGGGAGCACCAGTGATCTTAGCCCGATTTCGGTTTCGTTGACCTGCGGTCGCTATATCCCCGTAGGGCAGCGAATCCGAAAGTTTTAGTTGAAAACCAGAGTAGTTGTTAGAGTAGAGAGCTAAACTGGCGGCAGTTTGTCATCCTTCGTGGGGGATCGAACCCGTCACCTTCTGGGTTGAAGGCGAACGTGCTGCTAACCACCGAGCCACGAAGTTGCTGTTCATCACAGTTGTCCCAGAGCTGGGTAGGGGGTTGGGGCAGCAAATTTTTCACATCGATTACTGCAAAATTTTACACTCTCCGTGAATCGTGATGCATGCATTCTGTAAAAATCCAAACTCCGCCTCTGCACGCACAGCAATGCCTGCAGATAGATTCGAACTTTTTGCCCCTCCCTCATCCCAGCCCATAATGACAATGTTTGTTGTGCTTCAACAATTCAAGCATAAAAAATCCAAATGTCCAAAAAGGAAAAAGAAAGCAAGAAAAAAGGCGATCGAAGCAGCAGCAGTCACCACCGGGATCACCATGAACGTCGGCGCACGTCAGCAGCGTCCGTGACAAGCAGCGGCGAGAAAATTATAAAAATGGTTGGTGTGGCGTTTGAAACGGTTGACTTTTGTGATCAGGGATTTATCGGGGATCCCGGTATTTTATCGCAAGATCCCTGTGAAAATACACATTAAAAATGTGCATGGAGACCATCACTGTCGGAAGGTATGCGCCGTGAATGGTTGCCAATATCAACAAAGCACTGCTGCAACCAAACTTACTGTCAAATGCTAGCGTGTGCAGTCAAATGCAAAACTGTGGGCGGAAATAGTGTTGCTATACGGTGTTGCTTCACTTTTTCCACTGACAATCAATGAAAAGGTGAAGCACAGGTAGACGAGTAAAACTCAGAACTCTGTTGTTGCAATTCGCGGTTTTTGCGCAATCTACGCCGCGCGGTGGGTTTGCATTTGACTGCTTCAGTGCCACTTCTTAGTGAATGCTAACCGCTTTCAGCCGCATGCTAGATCCTCGCCACCACGAGCACCCTGCAAACGCACCCGTACAGCGTCCGTCAATGACGGTCAGGCACCCCATGAACGACATCGCCACCACAAGCAGACAGACCTCGAGCCTGGCGAGTACGTGACACCTCC
Source organism: Theristus sp. LFF4_11 (assembly GCA_030248135.1). NCBI lineage: Eukaryota > Metazoa > Nematoda > Chromadorea > Monhysterida > Xyalidae > Theristus > Theristus sp. LFF4_11. The sequence continues at coordinate 44,213 of JASANC010000094.1, read as the reverse complement.
GCCCGACTCCGCCCACGCGGCGACGGCGGCGTCGTTTGCTCGATCCGGCGAGCAGCGCGCAGAACGTCGCAGGTCGCACAATTACTACGAGCATGATGACCAACATGGATGGGTGGCGCGTGCAAGGAGACTGTCAAGGAGCAGTGACCATCACGAGGACAGGTATGTGCAGTTGGCACGCCTCATTTGGCGTGTGCAGGTTGAGCCTGGTGTAGCAGCAACGACCCACTCAAACTGACGTGCATAAAAATGTTACAGTGCGAGGGTTTTTTTCGAAATTCTTTGAGGAGATTTTGTTTCATGTGGTAAGGTGCTCTCAAAAAGTTGTTTTTTTAATGAAACTAGATATGAAGATGCCCATTTCATAAACACACTCATGCGTAGCACAACACAGCAAAACACGTTTCCTGCAAATTTTCTCGCTATAAACTATGGAAAAACCGGACAGACAGAGGAAAGTTCTTGTACCGAAGTGAGAATTCGTCGGAACCGGACAAAGTGTGATGTCTTGGCGTAACATTGTGTTGTATCTGCTTTCTATTGCTCACAAGATTCATTGTCTTCCTGTTATAGATGGTATGAATAATTCATTCGTCAAACATTGAGTTTGAATAATGAATGACGAATGAGTAATATATTATTCAAATAGTATTATTCACGTAATTTTTTAAATTATTCATTATTCACATGAATAATTTGCCGATAGTAAATGATTAATGAATAATGAACGATTGTTCATTGACTTTTACCTGCCACCCTGTATTTTTACCCTAACACATTGATGTTTTAGTTATCGAATTAGGTGCAAATCATCAATGGCGGAGAGGATCAAGTGCAAATCACCATTTTAAACAAATCAACACTGATAAAAGTAAACAAAACGTTTAATTATAACCAAAGGCCCTAACGTCTGCTTTCCTAATCGGTTCAGGATAAAACTAATTGGCGACAGTTGTTAGGTGTACAGGTATAACATATCCAAATTTCAGTTCAAACGGATAAACGGTGCAGAAGATATAGCCATTTAACCATTGCTTGTCGTGTGTGCACGCAGATAAACACAACAACAACAGAGAGAAACACAACACCTGTGACTTATGCGTGAGGGGTGCATAATTGCGCACATACGTATGTGTGTATGCCACATACAAAACAACCTCCTCGCATGATTCCCTTTCATTTTGTGTTTGTTGATTTTTCGATTTTCTGGACAAAAATGGCTGTATCAAGAGTTATATAAAACCAAATTGAACGATTCTTTCACTTTTCCAAACTAAAATGCACTCAGGATTTCAAAAAATGTGTTGAATTTTGCACAGCTATTACGAATTTGCGAATAATGTATAAAACAAGTAGTGCAATATGCAGGTTTCTGGTGGTCCATGGTTGAAATGCGGAAAAAACATGATACAATTTTGACTTACTGCATAAACAAACAAAACAAATCAACCGCGAGTTCATTTTTAGTTTCAGAAGGTTGTTTTGGTGCACCACCTGTGTAAATTTACAATCAGATTTCAGTACCTTCCTGTCAGTGTACATGTTTTTTGTCACTTTTCAATGCTCATGAGGTATCACAAAATGCGAGGTTGGTGTGGTCAATCAAGGTGTGTTCTGAGCACACAACTTTTGCAACTTGTGCAACTTGTTTTAAACAAGTCCAATCTTTTTGTTTGCATTATTCATTCGTCATTAATAGTACTATTTGAATAATGGGCCCATTACTCATTATTCAAAATAGTATTATTCAAATAATTTAAAAAACCCATTATTCATTCGTCAACTAATGAATAATCAACCAATAGTATACCATCTATACTTCCTGTTTCCACATGCATGACATGTCAATCAACGATGCTTTGCCCTCACAGACGTGACCGTGTGCACCGCGACCATACCAGCAATCGCTCGAGAACTTCCGGTTGGTCAAAACTAAAAAAGGCAAACCGTTTGTTGGTTTTCTGTTTTGAAACGGATTGCTAGCCGGTTAAGGGCGCCGGGCTACATGAACATAGTGTATGTTTGTTTAAACCTGTCACTTTTTCGCAGAATACAGAGCTGGCAAACAAAGAAAGAACGGAATCGGCGTCGCAAGAAAACATATTTCGCTACAAATGGGATTTTTGATTTCAACCAAACGTGATACAATCCTGATACAAACCAGATGCGTACTGTATTGAAAGTTTTGCATGCTCTGTATTCTGCGATAAAACTGACAGGTTTGAACGAACACACTGTAGCATCAGCAGGCTCGTGCTCATTTTGCGTTCACTTCAGCACGTCCTTATAATGCGGTCAACCAATCAGCGGCAACATTCCATTTGCGAAGTAGATTCAATTTATGAAGTAGATCACAGGCAAGCAGTGCGTGTTCATGCTTGCTGACGCAACCGAGTCTTGTGCACGTTCAGGTGCTAGCAGCAGCCACTGGCATCGGCGGCGTGACGAACGGCAACGAAACGACTCGAGCAGAGCCGAGGAGAAACGCACCGGCACCGAGCAGCCGGTGTACTTGACGGCGAAGGTGCAGGGTGCTGCCGAAGAAGTGCAACGCAGGTGGGCAACGCATTCGATTTGCTTGATCACCACAAATCGATGAACGTGCACGTTTGGCTCGTGTATTCTTGTGACTCAGGAAAGCGCTCTGGCAGAAGGGCAGGCAGCAAGCGGCCGTGGCGAACGCTGCAGCTGCAGCGGAGCAGGCGGTCAGGGAGGCGGAGTCTCGGCAGGGCACTGCCACCGTGCACAAGGTGGGCGGAGCATTGGCTGTTGATGGTGATGTTGAGGGTGTTGTGCGACACTGCACATCCTGCAATGGACGAACGTGCATTCGTGCGAGCGATCTTTTTAGTCGGCGCCAACGCGCAGAACGTGCACAGCGTAAAAAGGAATATTATTGCGCCCATCGAGTTTCTTCAGTTTATTATAAACGTGCCAGTCCACACATGTCCCGGTGATGCTAAAAATTAGGGATCGAAATTGTTTTAAGTAATAAAAAATATAAAATTTCGATTCCATTTCAATTGATTTCGCGAACCGCCGGAACTCCGATAAAACTGTGCGAACAGCGTATGATAATTTGTGGATTGCGGGGCACCACCCACGTTGCATGGCCACTTTCCTCACGATGCTTCACCATTGTTTCCATTCGTTTCACCGTCAGCTCGACTCTGCGACCCACTGGAACACGATGCTGGCCGCGTGCGACTCCGCTGACGCAAAATCGATCGAGAAATTCCGCAAACTGATGGGCATCACTAAAGTGGCAGCAGCCTCTGACCATAATACTGCCGCGAACAGCAACAGGAACACCGGTGAAACTGGCAACGACGCTGCAACTCAGGTCAACTGAACACACTGCTGTTTGTCTTTTTCGTTTGACGCTACAAAGAAGCGCTGCACATGGACATGCAGAAAAAGACGACAAAACGTCCAGAGACGGTATCTACCGTTATTCAGTGGTTTTGACACGGTCTTTATCTTTTTCTTCATTAAGTAAACGAAGTGAGACGAAGTAAGTAATATTGGAGCAACATATATAATGACATAATCGTTCTTGGCTATCCGGAAGTCTCCGCAGTTAGATCAGGACCAGAGCCGGAGCGCAGTAGATTAGAACAGCACAATGAACAGTAAATACGGCATTGGTGGGTAAGCAATTTTTTACGTTTCCCTGTTTAACGTTATGCCGTGAATTTTGTTCGCTGCAGAATGCGGAGTGTGCCGGCTCAACGGGTGGCCTGTCGGCAGCAGCGATCGAAGAGCAACGCCGCCGCCAACGCCAACTGATGGCTGGCCTCGACCAGCAGTATGAGATGGCGCGCATGGTGACGCACACGCACAGGGGCCACGGACTCGGCTTCGGTGCGTCTGCAGCGCCGCAGACACTTGCGTTCCTGCCTGCCACGGAACACAGAACATCCACTGCGCCCGACGCAGCAACACTCGCCAAGCCGTAGCGCTCCGTTCACCTGGTCGAGGCTGCCCGTTGCAGCGCGCTATTGGACGTTTCTTTTGTCTCTTGAAAATGTTGGGAGAACGATTTGTTCGAAACTCGCTTAAACGCACTTTTGCATGCATCCGGTGCCAGTTCAGAGCGCGAAAATGCTCATCCAAGCTTCAGCGCGGTTTGATTGTGCACTTTTTGGTTGCATTCATTAGCGTGCTCATGAAGATTTTCGATCTGGGTGGACTATTTTTTGTGGCGGGTGGCTTTCTGTTTGTTGTTTATTGTTTCGATGGAAAATTTCCTTTTCTTTTTTGTCTTTAGCCTGTCGTAGACCAATAGCAGATATTTGCAACATTTCAATCGTGAGAATTGTTCAGTGTGTTTGTTCGTTAGCATGGAGTCATTTTTCATTCTTTTCAGTCAATTTTTGGTCTTCTTAGTGCGTTTGTTGCTGTTTGCACTGCAGTGACCAGTGACAAACGACGTTGTTTTGCTTTCCATATGCATTGGAATTCTAAACAATCAAAGTTGGTGTCCACAATTATAACAAAAATTCGCCATTTTATTGCATTCACAAAGTGCCAACACACAACACAAGAAATTGTCATGAACATTATGAGCAAAATGTCTGATTGATCTGAATTTTGAATACTCGAACACATCAGAATGTTGTGATTGGACTGTACGTTTGAAAACTCGTGCATACAGCCAATCAGCAGATCACACAGTCCACTAACAACGCACTTGCGCAGTGTCGTTGCACTGTCGCAAACGCACGCACACATACGATACCACAGCAGAGCACGTGTGCCTGTGTGTTTGTGCGACTGTGTAACACCACTGTGTTCTAGATTACTGCGTCTTCAAACTATCACATTTTATCGCAACATCGTAGTTCGCGGAAACACTCAGCAATGCAATGCAAAACGAACTGCCAATCGCAGTACGGTGACGGCCATAACGAACAGGGCGCCCGTGTCCGTTGCGTGCCGTGCGGCCGTGTTGCACCTGTCCGTGGAGCAGATGCACAGCTGCCAGTTTGGCGGGTCCTTCGGTGTTCTGCTCGGCACCTGGCTGTATCTGCCCGTTTTCAGCAGATCTGACGGGTGAAACATGCCGCACGCTTGGTTGCCGTCCCACTCGAGGCGTCTGATCACGGACTCGTTGAAGCCGTGCACCAGCATGCGCTCGTAGCAGCCGCGCATGTAGCCCGTGATGTAGACGCCTGCAAACACAAAACACGTACACACGCACACTGACTCTATATCATATGCAACTTGCTGATTGGTTGATGCAAGCATTCTGTGCATGAATTGCTGTGGGACGGAGTTTGTTTGCGTGGAATCCATGCATCATGTGACCAGCAACCAATCAGCTAGTTGGATTATGGAGTTAGACGGTTTGGTGCTAATGGAACATGCACGGCATATATGCCGCATTTGCAATCGCTTCGGTCGTGCTGCTGCGACCTGGCACTCGGGCAGACGTGGTGAGTATAAAGTGCCATTCATGGAGGTTGAAGCGCGTCAGCGCGCGTCACTTCGCTACGCATTCATGAAGCAAAAAACAGCGCAGCTTCAACGCGCTCAGGTTTAGAACAAACGCGCATTCATGTTAGCGCGTGTCAACGCGCTTTAGCGAGCGCGTGCATGAATGGCCTTAAGTGATCAATGCAGTAACTGTTCTCACACATTCACTGTTGTCCACATTAAAGTTGTTCTTTTTCTTCCCGGCACACTTTGTAAAAATGAACGGTGAATTTTAGGCGATTTTTTTTGCCAGGGCTAACCCAGAAAAGCGCGCATAACGCCGTGTGGAGTAGGGCGCCCATCGAGTTTCTCTGTGATCACGCACGAGCCAAACACCCCTCGGCGGGGCTCGATCCCCCCAAGCGCACAAGAGTCTAACGCGCTACCACGAGGCGATTTCGTGCGCCTTGCCTGCAATTTTGTTGCGTTCGACCATTTTGACGCAAACGTTGCTGGGACAGGCGTCGGTGGCGGTCAGTCTGGTGGCCTCGTCCGCATACGCGTCCGAGAAGTCGCACATCATCGAGAACTGCTTCGGCTCACGGTACATGTTGCGCATGTTGAACCAGTGGTCCTTGTAGAAGTGCGACATGCACGAGTAGCAACGCGAGGCCTCTGAAAGCACACTGTGAGAGCATGTGGGGAAGCAAGTGTTGACAGTGGTTAATTTCTTGGCATCATCAGCGGCCCGAGAAAATTTTGCTGACTCCTCGAGTGCTAAAAAGATGCTCAGCTTAAAACTGACGCAAAAAGAACGTTTTGTGCGCACGAACGAACATGCGAATGGTTATTGTTTTGCTGACTCTGTTGGCCCATATTTGTCTCAGTATCGTTTTCTGCAGTCACGCAAAAGTTGCTGTCCAAATTGTCCCGCTCTCGCAAAGCTACACAAACTTGGATATACGACAGAAGCCGTGGTGTGTCCCGGCGGATGGGCGTTGCTGTCTGCGTCACCGGGCACATTACGCACCACTGTTGGCTTCGCATCAACATACTCAAACGAGTCGTCCTTGTAGCACGTTGCGGGCACGCACAGCAGAATGCAACTGTAGAGCAATGCGGTCAGTTGCGCCCTGAACGCCTGCGCTCCGGACACACGGACAGTTGTTGAGCAGTATGAGACGTTGTTGAGCAGTGCGACAAACGCGGTTTTCAGCGTTGTTGTTGTTGTTGTTGTCCACTTGTTGCACACAATGCCAGTGTGTTTGTCAGTGTTCAATTGAATCTCCTTCATTGCTTGATTGAGTGATCTTATATTCGCCGTCAATGTTGGACACTTCAAACAGATTTATGTGAGATTCTAACACACGACCAACCGTGTCATGAAGCAATGAACATCGATCGAAAGGTGTGCTCACATTGGTCACACGTCCAGTTCAAATATGCAGCCAATCAACTGTCGCGGCATGAAAAGACTATACTGAAACCCCGTATAAGTTTTTAAGACGAAAACAAAGTTGTCCGAAGACCAAGAAATTACAAAAGGCAGCGCAGAGCAGAGAGCGTCTCTTTTTTGCATTCTATTTTCGTTCGACGGCCGCAACTTCCGCGGCAAAGGAAACTGAGTGTTTCAGGCTGAATAGCGCTCAAATTATGTTATGCTGAGCTGAATTGTCCATTTGAAGCTGTGTATTGTGGTGTGGCCGTTTTCAACTCAATAAACAAATGGTGCAATCAATTGGGCTTGAATTCAGACACGCACGCACCACCACTCCTTTTGCAATCGTTTTAGAACTTACATGCGATTCAACAGCTTGCGTGCGCGTGCGTTTTTTTGACAATAATGAAATAAATTGACGCAAACATGAACGGGTCAATTAGTCATCAAAGTATATGTTTATAAAAGTGCTTGTGAAAACTGTTGGATCGTCCGAAAATGTCAACATGACTATAAATGGAGTAATGAGATGAGATGCACATAAGTTTTCATCTGATTACCGCAAGTGTAATTCTGACACGTGTTTCTTTCAGCAACCAATCGTGGTAGCAAATTCAAATGCTAGTATGTACGCGCATTTTGGCAGCTCATTCAACAAAGTCACTCGCCACTAAAAAGACTGACCAACCAGGAATGTGCTGTCGTGAGCGCAGCTTTGGCAGTGTGCGAAGCGAGCGCGCGCCGATCGATCTGAAAAAGCAACATGCCAGCCTGACAGCCTCGTTAAAATACTGCCGAAAAACGATCTGGGAGGTTTATGGAGGCATCGGATGGAACGGCAAACATGAAAAAAACCTGCTTCACATTTATGTGTTTTCTGGCGTCTACGTTATCACCTATAAAAGGCTAAAATTATTATCATCATACATTTTTTAGATGTTCTCTCAAATGCTTGGTAAAGTTGATTTCTTCTGTGAGTCGCTGATTGGCTGTGTTCAAGTGGGACACGCTAATTGGCCGTTTAAGACGTGCGGCAGCCATTCAACGAGCTGCACTTTTTGAACAGATAATATACGTTTAATGAGTTTTATGCATCGTGCGCTACAGTAAGCTGGCTGTGCAGCAATATTGTCGCCAAACGATGGATGCAATAAAAACTGGGCCAACAAAAGTCGTTAAAAGCTACGTTTTAAAATTTATTTCCATAATTAAACAATAGAATCAATGGCCCCTGGGTGCGACGTAAAAATCCAGCGCTTACAACGAGCCATTCATTATGACAAACTGTCTTCTAATGGGCTTCCATGAATTTTCATGGTTGCTGACAAAGCTTGGCGGAAATACGATGATGCTAGTTGACAAAAAAAAACGCTAACGTTGGCTGATAGAAATTGTCAGTTGACAACGTTATTGGCCACACGCTGTGTGAGGAGCGGTGTGGTGTGCGGCGCAAAAAAAGATGCGAACCTTTGCACAACATTTCAAAACCTAAAACCGGCATGCACAACTTGGATGGTTACTTTTTGCCTTGCACTGCAGCTGACTGTTCAGTTGACAAAGCAAACTTTGCGCATAAAAACATCCATATGTATACGCTCGGCGCAAGAATAACACGGCTCGATTAAAAATTTTATGAGCCACCCCACCCAATGCCAGCAATCATAATAATTGACAGGCAACAATTGAAAGCAAATGACCCAACGGCATTTCACAACATTTCGAGCTTGCGTAAACATCAAATGGCAACAGACACGGTTTTGGCTTTGGACTTTGACGGTGGACACTATCAGACGTTAGCAAAAGATAAAGTGTGTTCTGGCGTGATTGTTGCTGCTAATGGATGAATAAAATGGAGGCAAAAGATGAGGTGAAGTTCGTTTTGAAAGAGTCGGTTACATTCAGTTCACTTCCGGCATAGAACACTGACACGCATAGTACGATAGAATCAAGAAGATCATGACACCCCAAAGTACGGTACAGTAAACTACTGTAGACCGTGACAAACAAAATACGGTACACTCAACAAGACCGTGACAAGCAAAGTACGGTACACTCAACAGGACCGTGACAAGCAAAGTACGGTACACTCAACAAGACCGTGACAAGCAAAGTACGGTACACTCAACAGGACCGTGACAAGCAAAGTACGGTACAGTGAACTAGACCGTGACAAGCAAAATACGGTACACTCAACAGGACCGTGACACGCAAAGCTTGGTATCCATCGTTATGGGTCTTGACACGATCTTATTGCTGGTTTGATTCTCAGAAAAAAATCTTTGACAAATGAATAAAAATATGCGAACATAACCGGGGCATTTGTGTGGCTTCGTCTGAACTGCCTTTGATAATCAGGACCGTTTGCTAGGATTGGTTTAAGACCGAATACCGTAATCTTTTCGATCAAAGTGCTGGTTTGTTTATGATTAAATGTTGACATTTATGCGTCATAATGAGTTGGTTGCATGAAAAATCACAGTGATGCAGCAAGTAAAGACGTCTTTCATCATGTCAAAAACTGCCAATTTCTTTTGTGAAGTTGTTTGTGAAAAATCGCTGAGACAAAGGCTATTAACAGGGATCATTGAGCACGTATATATCATGCACAAACCGGCCAATCAGCGTGCTGCGTTTGAATGTTGCACTGCAGCAAGCGTCCCCGTTGAGTGGCTTTCATTTTGGAGGTGGTTTAAAGCATCCTTGCATTGGTGCAACGCCTATCGGCAAAAATCATTGATCATCAATACGATATTGAACCTTGTTTGTGGCTGCGGGGGTGTTCGAACGTCAAGGAAGCGCCCTCAAATCTGATCGCAAGATGGTCCGTACTTTAAAGCGGATTCTGTTGAAAAGCCAACCAGATCTGACACGATCAGATGATGTCAACGGAGGCAATGAACAATGAATCAGCCAAACAATGGGCATTGTCAAGCTCTCTTTCAATGCTTAGATTTCCACACGTTTTCTTTACAACAATTTGTGTGGTCTCATTTTGCATTCATTTTGCCTGACCGTGCAATTATATTTCTACTTGGAGAAGAAAAATCAGAAATGACAGTTCCAAATCTCATATGGTTGCTAAAGAAATATAGAATTAACATGAAAGCTCGCGGCTTTGAAAATTAAATGAAGCCATGTTAGCGCATTTTACACTGACAGCAGATGCCACCCATGAAGTTTGTTTCAGTGGAAAATATGATTTAGTTTGAAAGTTCGCATTCAACTTACAGTAGGAGCAACTGATGATAAAGACGGACATGTGGCCGACATTTGATGAATTTCGAATTTTTAAAGTGTCAGCTGAAAACGTAGCAACGCAAACTGGCAGCGTGGTTCAACGGAATCTGTGCCTGTTTGCCTGTCCTACCGGTGTGCAAACCAAAGCTAAGCATTATGTGGAATTTAGTTACAGACATCCAATTATTCACAAGCATATTATGCTTGTTTGAAACCAAAATCGTGCGTGCACCAAGTACGAAGAGCAAGCAAATGACAACCAAACATGTAGAACAGATGCATAAACAGAAAAGTGTGTACATTCCATTGAATGTGCAAGCGTGTGCATGTATGTACTTTGCATTATGCGTGTGTTGCGCAAATTTGCATTCAAAATATCAATGCTTGGACGAGTAGATTGCTGAGTTTTGAACGAAGGCGGCAGTCAAAAGAATGCAAACGTACATTGCACAATGGACTGAAAAAAAAATCAAAACTTTCCCAACTTGAAACAGCACAATTATGATTGGTTTAGAAACGATTTTGTTGTTGTCATGATCGAAAAAATTCATCGCGCAAATCTAATTTAAACTTCAAAGCACGCAATTTTCAAAAAACAGCTTGTTTTGTCACACTTTTGGCGCTCACTACACGTATGTCTGTGTCTTTCTTTATCTAACAGACCAGGAATCAGCAACCGCTTCTGTTTGCGGAACAACGATACACATGTGCGTAAGAATCATAAATTTCTGCGTTCTCTCTGTACTCCGTTCACAGAAAATAAGGCAGAGCCCACTGAAGCAACAGACCAAAACTGAGCGAAATAAAAAAAAACGGACATAAAAAATATTGGAAGTTCACTGTGAAATCGTGAAGCATTACATGTACTCTGTGCTTTTGCCCTTTAAATGAAGAACACAGACCACCTTTGAACAAAACACCAAGCAGAACAAAAAATTGCATCCTGAACTGCAAGCTGCACTTTATTTTGCACTGTATCTTTAAGAAAAATGACGAAAACGGGCTGACTGTATTTTTGAAAACTGCAGTGCAGTTTGCAGTGAATGGAAGGCGGTTTTGCAGTGCAGTATGTCATTTTTCAACGTTACATCTAAATTGTTTATGTTTTTAAATGGAGCCATTTTTAGCAAGCAGAATCTTCCCTAAAACAGAATGCCACTCCTAAGAAGAAACAGAATTTTTTGGGTTGCAGACAAAAATCAATTGTGCAAGTTTACACTGCCGGTAATTTTGAGAGTTTCTCGAAAATGGCTGTTTGCTTAGATGCCGCATTGTAGGGTAATCGAAAGGATTAGCGGATTTCGAAATCATGTGTACTTCCGTGTCACATGCTAGTGTTCGTCGTTTTGGTTTGGACACTCCTTGCAGGCAGCTTGCATCTTTGCCGTGTGCACAACTTGAATCATCCAAAATGTTGCCAGCCCGGTCAAGAGTGGCCACTTGGGCACGTCAGTTCTTGATGTTACGTGCTGGCACTGCATCGGAAATGGTTGAGAAAAAAAACTTTGCGGCTGGATCTGTGTCTGTCATTTTTTTCAGATAATTTTGTCATTGCAAGAATTAAATATGACGAATCAGTCACGAGTTAAAACTACGAAGAATCGAAATAACTGTTAGGACTATGGTGATTGGATGCTTCTATGTAACTAGTGCAATTAATGTTATTTTTCGTATAAATGTTAGCCAATCACCGTGTGCGCTGTGTCATGTTGTTTCATGAATTTCTTTCGAATTTTAATTTGAAGTGATGATGAGCTTGAAACGGAGCTGGAATGTTTACGAATGTTTGTGCCATTGTACGGCGGTATGGTGATGCTTATGAATGAACTGTTGAAATGTAAATACAGCCACAAAAAGCAACCATCACAAAAACACAAGTGAAAATAACATTGAAATTTTTATCTATTGTCGCCTCTCTCGCGTATGACCGCAGACGTGTGTGCCTGTATGCTCAAGGAATGTGAACACCTGTTAAAACAGAAAATTTGTGCAAAAACACTCCCCAAAATCGACTTATTGCCAGTACGATCATAGCCGTAAACGGAAGAGTGTGTTTTGTTTGGTACAATGGTAGATGTGCCAATTGAAATGATTTTTTTTTTAAATTAGCAATTGCATGTTTTTAAACTTCTTGCTTTTAGATTTGTAAGAGCCGCTCTTGGATATGTGAGAGGTGTTTTTGGATATGTAACAGCTAACGGTTCTTACATGTAAAATACAAGATCCCACTACTTCTTCGGAATGGCCGAGCAAACTTGGCAACTGTTTCAGAGTGAAATTTGAATGAAAGAAAAAAGACGTTCAGAAATCCAATGTGTCAGATTTGCATTGTAGGTGTACCTTATTAGTTCTTCGTCTTCGTGGTATTTTGCAATTGTTTATTCTTTCTCCTTTGTACAGATGATTGGGAATATTCTCAACGTTCTTGAAAAAGACAACTCCTAGTCTGCGACTGATCCCGCCTTGATTGAGAATACAAGGATTGCCTTATTTATTCGGCCACACGGTACTCAAATCCAAGTGCCATTTGAAGAGTGCAGGATAACAGTGTTATGAGATGAGGCACGACAGATTTGTTACAAAAAAATTGCATGTGCTTGCATCATTAGCTGTTCTTTTTATCGGTGTAAACGCACGTTCAAGGAAAACGTTTGTTTTTAACCTGTTCTTAACCTAACTTTCATACGTTTCATTGTAGGTGCTGTTGAAGATTGAGCATTTTGGATTTATTCTTCCGATTCAATTTTGTACATTTTCAGCAGCGTTCGTTTCCCATGAATGATTTCGTTTGCCTGTGTGCCAGTTGTCAGCAAACACACGGCACCAGTTGGCATGTTTCTTTCAAACGGTTTATGAATGATTGTATGTTGTCCTGTTACATGTGTATTCAATAAAGACATGTAATAAACTAAAATCATGTAAGATCCATAAATCCGTATTGTGTGTTTTGCAGGCATTTTTCTCTATTTTGTTATTACAGTATCGTGCTTTTCTGATTTTAATCCACCAACTTGTTTGCTCTGTTTTTTGCACCGCTTTTCTGATTGGTTGCACATGCGTGTTTTGTTTGATTGTTTGCTTGTTTACTCAGTTCATTGTAGAAGCAAAATGGCTTTTTTGTGAATTCTAAGCAGAAAACTTCAACAAACTCTCGAGAGCGTTTAAAAGTGATGCAACCGCCAGGTGTGTCGTGTATGCCCCCTGCTTCCTGTGGCGTTGTATGGCGCTGCTTGCACGATTTTAATCAACTCTGCTTGGCATACTTCTGTATTTCTGGGTCGGCAAAGCTTTCGCAAATTATATTGTATCTGTGTGTGTATACCAAAAGGTTAGTAACATGCAGGTATAGGTATCACTTGATTATGTGCGGTTTTCTTGAGTAGCTTTGGCTCATGCTGTGACCAACGCAACGATATGAATCAATTATGACATGTGTACACTGACACCTGCGCTATTCAAAGTGCTCCCTGAATGTTTTCAATAACTCCATGGATTTTGTTCCAATTGTATAGAAACTGGGTTTTAAATTCTCATAAGAGAATCTTGACCAGACGCAATGAGCGTTCTTTTGGTACAGTGCACCAGTGCAAAGCGTTCCTGTGCAACTGCATTTCACCATGAGGTTGCCCACAATATCGGTGCGTGTCACGCAAGTCCGCAAATGTACGTGCGTTTGTATGACACTCCACAAACAGCATGATCTCCCGCGCGTATTTTAGCATTTAGCTGATTGGCTGCGATCTTATTGAGCATGTTTCGTATTGGGCAAATCGGCTTGCTAGAAATTAGCATTTTAACAGTACGTGCAGTTTTTATTCACGAAAAGGTGTCCGAACCGGTGTCTGCTGACCAGTCAGTCTGGGTGGCCCGCGTTGTGTCCCGGAAACAAGAGTGGCAACGCTTCACATTCGGCCTTTCTGGGTCACTGTCATTTCCGGGACACGGACATTGCGCGGGGGACACCCAGGCGGGACAGGACAACGGACACCTTTAGTGTGCTGTTTCCCGGTTGCGTCAAGTGTGCAGTGTTTCAGGTACACTTCAAATGAGCAAACCATGTAAACTCGATGATGCAGGTGTTCATTTCAGCATTTGACCTCATTCAATTAGACCTCAGTGATCCCAGAAACAGATTGTTTCCAATTAGACTCGATTGGTTGGTATAAAAACCGGCAACTGTACGACACAACTGTCAGTTTCTGCTTGTTTTTCACTTCATGCCAGTCCGCCGGTTAAAAAAAGCATCTGAATTAAAAAACTTTTTTTTCAACTAAAAATAAGATAAAAGAAAGATGACGTGTCCGCTGCATTCACAGAGCAAGTGGCTGTTCCGCGTGAGCCGTCCAACAAAACTTTGAATTGACCCATGAAAACCGCCTCATCTGTGTGTTTTGTTCGTTTGGCTCGCGTTGAATGGCTCTGCTCTGCATTGTGAGATGCAAACAATGAAAAGAAAACCGAAATTGGTAAGTCACATTTTTGTACAACTTCAAACGGGTTTGATTTTTGTTTTGCTTGTGGACCTTCGCATGTCTCTGTGCTCTCGCAACAAATGAGTCACAAAAGAAAAAAGTCAGTATAATTAACCAGAATAATTTTCAGCTCGGATGACTAAAAACAAAATAGGTGTGTGCAATGCTGCCGACTTTAACAAGCTCAGCTCATCTCACCTCAGTTCACCCACCTTACCTTGATGTTTATTCAGTTCAGTATTTAGCATTTTTCCAATTTGCTTGCGATTCTTCACTAAAAACTTTCAATCTCGACTGCAAGCGAATGGCAGCGAAACAGATCAGTCACATCACTGACTTTTTGTATCTGAGCGCACTGCAGCCACTGACTGTCGAGAAACTCCGTGAACTGCAGATCACGTGCGTCGTCGATGCCACGAACATTCCCGGTGAGTGCAGCCCCCATGAGCGCACAACACGGCTGGCACTGTACTGCGAGAAATCAACCAACTAAAGGGGCATTCATGAACCAGTATTTAGTGACGCGTAGCTATGTTTTGACACAGCTACGCGTCGCTAAATACAGCTTCATGAATGCCGCTGAAGATGATGGAGTGGGTGGCGCTGTTTGCGGCGTTCATCAGCGGATGACTGAAAAAGTTGCTCAACAAACTACATAATTAGCTGAGTGGAATGTTGATCTGTTGATCATTTTGTTGAGTTTGTTTTGTTTTGGGTTTTGTGAATAGCGTTTGCCATGCAATTATGACAAGCGAGAGTTTTCACGGTTTTTACTTGGCTGATGTAGGCTGGCTGGTTGGTATGCATGCGCATTACGAAATCACGAACTACAATGTATGAGTTACGAATAGCGCACACCACACAGGGGCAGTTGGTTTGCTTTCGAGAGTGAAAAAAACAGTGAAAGCTCTCGTTTGCAAAAAAACTGCATGACAAACGCTATTCACAAAACCCAAAACAAAACAAACTCGACAAAAGGAATCAACATTTCCAGTTCCACCCAACTCACTAAACCCAACCACATGCCCCCGGTGTGTTGTGTGCGTTGCAGTGGACCAGGTGACGCACGTGCCCGAGGAGGCGGAGCATGTCCGTGTCGAGGTCGAGGATGTGCCGAGCGAGATGATCTACCTGTACTTTGAGCCGGTCGCCGAGAAGATCCGCGAGCACCAATTCCGCAAGGGCAGAACCCTGGTGCACTGCTACGTCGGCATGAGCCGCTCGGCGGCGCTGGTCATCGCGTACTTGATGATCGCGCAGCACATGACGTTGCGCGATGCGTTCTTGATGGTCAGATCGAAACGATACATCATTAGGTGTGTCTGCATGCACTGTTCAGATGAGCTGGCGACATTGGCGTGTGAGCAACTCATTCTACCGGCATGGGATAGTATTAAAAACTGCGTCACTTGGCCGGTAGCGCTGAATTGTGAGCTCTGTGTTGGAGAAACGCACCAGGATTTTCGATGAACCCAACGTGACGCAGGCTTTGACATGGCCGTGGTTTTCATTGAGTGTGATACTGTGCCAGCGTGTATAAAGGGGCATTTATGAAACACTATTTAATGACCGCGTATCCATGTTTTAACACAGTTACGCGTCACCAAATACTGCCTGATGAATGCCGCTTAACTATTGCGCACGCCACACACAAGGGCAGCAGCACTGGCCAGCCAGCACACGGCAATCTATTTTTCCTTGAGTGTGACATGTGCCAGCAGTGACAGCCGTGTATTGCAGACCAAACGTCGGCTTCTGGGAGCAGCTGATCACGTTCGAGAGGCAGCATTTCGACGGCCGATCCACGGTGTCGATGGTGAAGACGAAAACGGGCGAGTACGTGGCGGATGTGCTGCTGAAGCTGCGCTCGCAAACAGAGAGCAGCTTTGTGCTGGACAAACTGAAAAGCGCACAGAAACTCGCTGATGCGGCGGGCAGTGGGGCGCAGAAGGCAGCCGAGAACGAAGACGAAAACGAGGACGCAGCGCCACTGGTGTTGAAGTCGTTCCGGAGGCAGTTGGGGACGCTCGCGACACGCATGTCCGCCATGCAACTCACGCCAGACAGTCCGAAGAGCGCCGTGAAGAAGCTGACTTTGGAATGAGACGGCAGAAACGTTGGTGGAAGTCAGTGGTGGTCAGTCTGGGGTGTGTAGATTTGACGTTCTTCTGTGTAGGCTTTTCAATGTTTTGTTGTTGTTATGTGTTCTGTGGAGTTGGTTTGGTTTATTTGTATATTTACATGCACCAGTAAAAAAAGAAAGAAAGAACTGAAAATGAATACGTTGATATTCACAATTCAAATGAACCGCAGACGAAAAATGATAAGACATGTTGAAAAGAAAAATAGCAAAAAATGTACAGCGATTGCACCATATCTCATGAGAAAAAACTACAGTATGTTTGTTTAGACCTGTCACATTTTCAAAAAATTAAGAGATCGCGTAATAAAAAAGAATGGCATCGAAGTTGCACGAACAGTGTTTGATTTTAGCCAGTCCCGATACATTCGTTTTTCTTACTGCAATTCAAATTTTCTCATGCTCTGTATTCAACAAAAAGAAATTACAGATTTAAAGAAACACACTGTGCTGTACACAGCACAATGAGCCATGGCGAATAAATAATCGACACGCACTATGTATGTATTTGTTCACAGCTGGTTGACCATAAATTCTGTTTGATTTATCAACAGTTTGATTGATTTGTACACAGTGGCATTTTGCAGCAAAATATAAATCGACCGTTAACGATCAGAATTGATGAAGCTGTAGTAATAGGACCAGTAGCAGATGCAGAACAGCGTGAACAACGCCGGGAACAGCAGTTGCGAGACGACGTCGATCTTGCACGCGAGCCGATGCCGGTGCACTCGCTTCGGCTGTTGCTGCTTCGCGAACTGCGCCTCCTCGCGGAGCGCCGCTTTCAGGAAATCGCTCGCAGTCACTGGCTGGTCGCTGCTGAGCTTGGCCGGGTCGTCTGTTGGCGGCGGCGGCTGCTGACACAGACACTTCAGTGGGCCTCCTGCAGCAACGTGCAGCTGTGCATTTAGGCCTAAGTCACACGGAAAATGTCCATCACGCAGGACAGTTTTTTTTGCAGTGAACTGCAAACTGCACTGCATCGTTCAATTTTGTTCTGAAAATGACTGTACAAAAGTTAACGATTCAGAGCAAAATGGAGTACAGTGCAGGATGCAAGAAAAAAATTCTGCGTCATTTTCCAACAGCGACAGCGTCGCGCCACACAGCGACGAGCAAACACACAGGCTCACTCGCTTGCGTCTAACATGACGCTGGTGTTCTTTGTTTGTGGTGGCCATGATGACGCATGTGCGGTGTTCAGACACAAACACTGTACCTTGTTGGTATGAGAGCAGATCGTGGTGCACCGAAGGGCAGTGTGCCTTGTGGCCGGCGGTGTCTGTCTGTGCCAGCAGGGCTTTGTTGGCCGGTGGCACCATCGCTTGATACGAGTGCTGTGCGTGCAACGGCATGTGCGTGGTGCCAGTGTGTTTGCGTTGTTGTGTCACGTGCATTGACTGCGTCAACCGAATGTTGTTGGTGATCGGTGCTGCGTTGAACGTCGGCGACGCCGGCGTCGTCATCATGTCCGCATTGTTCATGTTCGGGATCGAGTTCGAGAGGCCGCCAAGTTGGTAGCGTTGCTCGAGCGGCGTCACCGTGGCGGTGCAGTCCTTGTGCTGCCTCAGTAGGCCGCCACCGGCAACCTGTGCACGTCCATTGCTGATCAAAGTCTCCGTGACACTCTGCGCAGCGCCGTTGCGTTGTTGCGGCTGCACTTGTTGGCCACGCGGCGACCCGCTGTAGCACAGACGCACAAAACGGCCAATCACAGAGTGGTCGGTTAAACCTGCCAATACACTGGTGGTCTTGTGGTTGTTTTAATCTGAATTTGCTTTCAAGGTTGTTCGATAACAACAGCGGGTAAATGTCAAAACTGTGGACACCATGTTTCTCGAAAAGCAATTGATATCACGGCATCAATTTTTTTGCTATTTTTCTCAACTTCATTGCCTTGCTTTTTAACAATTTTCTCTAAAGATTACGTTCCTGCTGGTAGACACTGTACCGGTGTTGTGTAAAAAGTGTGTATGATCTTTCATTGTACATACAGTAGTTCCGAGACTCAATGTGCGCGTAGATAAGCAAACAGTTTCACGCATGACGCGGGAATTCAAAACTGGTGAAGTGACCCGAGTCCCCTAAATGGGCCGCGCGCCGGGGTCACTTAGGCTATTTTGAATTGCCGCATATAGAGACTGAAACCAAAACTCCATTCGACGTCTACAATCCGCACTGAGTCACAGAGTCCAAAGAAATCGCCAACACACGCCCACCCACCAACCCACCGGGTGGCATTGCGGGCGCCGGCGGCAGGTCGCCCTTGAGCAGCCAGCCGATCGTGGCGAGCTCCAGCAGCGACGTGAACACGAACAACATGCACGTGAGCATCCAGATGTCGATGGCCTTCACGTAGCTGACACGCGGCAGTCCGTCGATCACGGAGCCGAACATGATCGTCATCGCCAGCAGACAGTTCACGCCCAGCATCGTGCGCGCTGGGATTGCAGTGGTGCCGAGGCAGAAGCTGATCCATGCTGCAAACTTGGGCATCGCAACACTCACTGGCGCATCACCAAAAAACACGGATATGAAATTACTGTTTTGCTATGGCATGTTTGCGAAAACGTGTCATGTCACTAGTTTTCGCTGACAGATCACGCAAAAAAGAACGGCATGGGAACTTCAAGAAACCATATTCAGCCACAAATGGGCGTGTGTTTGATTTCCACCAAACCCGGTACATTTGTTCTTCTTACTGTAATTCAAAGTTTTTCTGAGATAAAAGTGCCGGTCTAAAAACAAACATACTGTGTACCATTTTGTCAATCAGCGCGACGAATGTATTGTAACAAGAAAAAAGAAAACTCCATTGAGTGTAACATTGTAACAAAATGAGCAGGAACTTGCAAAAGAAACGAACATATGAACACTGCAAGGAACGTCGGCGTGTACGCTTGTAGAATGTACCAGCCAAAGCGTCGTTTGAAGCGAAACAACATCGTCAACTCATGCCACTGGCCTGCAGGGTACTCCTGAACAAGAAACTTGCCCAGTTTATGTGCCCACCTTTGTTTGGCCCGTCACTGTTTGACGGTTTTGAACTTTTGACTTCTGAAATCACCTGATAAGAACCTGATGTGGAAACTGGACACTAACCAAGTGACACACAGTTTTTTTGGTTCAGTACACAGTGCATGTCAAAACATCGCCAATCAACGTTTTGTTGCTGCACGTTTTAGTGTCGAGTGAAGTTTTCGGAGTGCTTTTTTTCTGAAAGAACCATGACAGTCCAGCCGTTCCTGAGGTCTAACTGACCACTTCATTGCGCCAGTTTTTCAGCTCAAAGAGCTCAAAGTCAGCGACGACAATCTCCTTGATTTGGTCGATGCCGATGGGCGTCCACGCCATCATCACCTCGGCCGTGTTGTAGTTGAACGAGTTGAATGTCAGTTCGCAGTCGACATGATCGAATGGGAAGCCCTTCAGGTGCATTCGGCACGGACCTGCAAACACTGGAAACTACTGAGACACCGGACACTTGTGCGTTCAGTCACAAACAAACACACTGGCACGCACGCACACACAACGCGTGTTGGCCAGTGCAGTGCGTTTGTTGGCGAAGGTGTAGCATTTCGATTGAAATCTCATGTGCAAATAACGGTCGCAGATGAAGTGTCATTCTTCTGCAGTCGATGCGATTCAGTCTCAATTGTTCTGCTCTCAAACAGTTCTGTTTTTAATCAAACGCAACTAAATGTTTAGAATTCAATGTCAATCGTGCTCCTTGCAGGTTTCCGCCGTTTCAAAAGCAAACACTTAAGCGGCATTCATGAAGCAGTATTTAGTGACGCGTAGCTGTGTGTTAAAACATAGCAATACAGTCATTAAATACTGCTTCATGAATGCCGCTTTATGTCTCTCCACCGACCGGTGACTTGCAGTCGATAGTTGGTCCAAATGGTGCCATTCGGATAAATCATGATGAAGAAATTCACGAACGGACTGAGATGAATGGTCGCCCGCTTGGAATTGACGAAACATGAGTTCGGTTTCCACAGTTGCTCGATCACCTGACTGTTCACGGACAAATTGAACTTGCACGGATTCAGCGTGTCGAACTCCAGACCGGGGTCGAGCCACATTTCCGTGATGTAAATGTCCGCCGAGAAGTCCTGCGTCTTGTCGGAGACCTTTGTCCCCCCCCCCCCCCCCCCCCCCCCCCCCCCCCCCCCCCACCGCCCCCCACCCACCCCCCCCCCCCCCCCCCCACACCCCACACCCCCCCACCCCCCCCCCCACCACCCCCACACCCCCCCCCCCCTCCCCCGTCTTCCGCCCACCCCCCCCCTCGCGCGCCCCCCCCCCCTGCCCTGTTGCTCCCTTCCTCTCCCCCCCCCCCCCCGCCCCCCCGCCGACCCCCCCCCCCCCCGCCCCCCGCCCCCGCCCGCCCCCCCCCCGCCCCCGCCCCCCCCGCCCCCCCCCGCCCGCCCGCCCCGCCCCCCCCCCCCCCCCCCCCGCCCCCCCCCCCCCCCCCCCCCCCCCCCCCCCCCTACCCCCCCCCCCCCCGCCCCTTCCCCCCCACTTTATTCACCAACACCCACACGCCAGTTTTCTCCCCGTCCCCCCCCTCCCACCCCCCACAATATTTTTTATTATATATTTTATTTGTTTTGCCCCGTTTTGCGCAAAAGTCTATCTTTTTTCGTGAGTTTGAGAATGCCGTATGTGCCATTCCAGTTTTCAGGCCACATAGACATTATCTAAAAATGCGGGAGACGCATATAAAAGGAGGAATATGGCTTTGTGTAAGCAGTGAGAGACTTGGCTCGACAACTCTTTTCAAGTCTCTGATGTGGTACACACGGATACAAGTACATAAAAGCTATATTTTTGCGCCGCGTTTGTTTTACTGAAAAGTGTAAAACAGTTTTAAAATTATTTTTTAACTGTCCTTTCCAGTTTAGTCCGAAATCACATCATGTGCGAAATTCTGTTGTTGTTGTTGTTGTTGTTGTTGTGATTTTTAGGCGATGTTTTTAGCCAGGGCTAACCCAGAGAAGCGTACAGAACGCCATTGAGTTGGGCGCCCATCGAGTTTTCTCTGTCATTAAGTGCCTATACACCCCTCGGCGGGGTTCAATCCCCCGAGCGCACAGACTGTAGTCTAACGCACTACCACCAGGCCACGAGGGTGGCAAATTATGTGCAGAACTTCCGTAAATCAAGAATCTGTAAATTCTGTGCAAAAACAAAAAATCAGAGACTGCAAAACATTGTTTCATGTGGTTTTATCGTTACTAACGTACGCATCGCTGTGTACACATCAGCATCAGTGCCAAAAAGGTGTTGTCTTCCGTTGATTTTCAGCCTTTTTACCAAACTCTAGTGGCAGGATAAACTGTCTGTCCCGTGAGTCTTTGCCTTTGCCACAGAAGGAGACCTTGCGTTCCCTAATGCCTCTGCTATACACTTTGTCCTGGGCAAACCAGTATCAGCGATCTGAAGTCTGATCGTTATGTTAGTGGTTCTAGTGGTCGCTAAATGCCCGAAATACCGCAAATGTTGAAGTTTTAATTGTCTACAAAGTACATGTGCAACCGAAATAGTGAATAAACGGCGCAAAAATATGGCTCTTATGTACTTGTATCCGTGTGTACCACATCAGAGACTTGAAAAGAGTTGTCGAGCCAAGTCTCTCACTGCTTACACAAAGCCATATTCCTCCTTTTATATGCGTCTCCCGCATTTTTAGATAATATTCTGACTTTTAAATAAGTCCCGAAGGTCGAACCAAATTCACATCTCGTTGGTAACACATTCTTCTAAACCCCGGATACCTCAGTTTTCATTTTTCGCTTTTTGGGCCGATTTCGCCTATGCTATTTCTACGGCCGATTCGCCCGACATCGTCACGATTCAGTATCTAGAATTGCTCACATAAGAAAACTGACCCAAAAGCCGTGATCGGCGCAATGAATTACCATGGATAACACAGTTTTTTGCATTTGGTCCGATTTCGCTAATTTTCACTGCGGTTCGCCCGAAATCGTCACAATTCAGTATCTAGAGTTGCTCACATAAAAAACTAACCCAAAATCCGTGATCAGCGCATTGAATTACCCTGGGTAACACCCTTTTCTTGTTTTTCTTTTCTGGACCGGTTTCGCCAACTTCCACGGCCGATTCGCCCGAAATCGTCACGATTCAGTATCTAGAGTTGCTCACATAAAAAACTAACCCAAAATCCGGGATCAGCGCATTGAATTACCCTAGAAAACACTCTTTTCTTGTTTTTTTGTTTCTGGACCGATTTCGCCAACTTCCACGGCCGATTCGCCCGAAATCGTCACGATTCAGCATCTAGAGTTGCTCACGTAAGAAAACTATCCCAAAATTCGTGATCAGCGCATTGAATTACCCTGGAAAACACCCTTTTCTTGTTTTTCGTTCCTGGACCGATTTCGCCAATTTCCACGGCCGATTCGCCCGAAATCGTCACGATTCAGCATCTAGAGTTGCTCACATAAGAAAACTAACCCAAAATTCATTTTATTATTCTGCGGACTAAACATTTCTCCTATTTTTCGTAGCTCAGACAAAATTTGTAAGAGTGAAAAACTGATACCCAGTCAAAATGCTACCAACTTTAAAAAATGCACAATTTTGACACAAAAAATGCCCGGGCAAAAAAATTAAACTAAATTTTCAAAAAATACGGATGAAATTACCCTAGGAAAATTTTTTTTTCGACTGTGAAAGTGTCCCAGCTAAAAATTGAAAGGGCGAACACTTAAAACCAGGTGAAAACCCTCCGAACTTTTAAAAATGCCCAATTTTTACCCAAAAACAGGGTCTGGGTAAAAAATGGATCAACTTCTCAAAATCTCCGGATGATTTTACCCCAGGAAACATTTTTGTTCTATTGTGAGACGACTTCAGTTAAGAAATGCAGGTGCGAACACTTGAAACCAGGTGAAAACCCTCCGAACTTTTAAAAATGCCCAATTTTTACCCAAAAACTGGGTCTGGGTAAAAAATGGATTAATTTCTCAAAATCTCCGGATGATTTTACCCCAGGAAACATTTTTGTTCTATTGTGAGACGACTTCAGTTAAGAAATGTAGGTGCGAACACATATGATTACACTACTGAAAAAAAAAATACAAAGGGAAATAAGTAACACTGTTTTCAGAATAGGTTTTTCGTGTCTACAGCGTATGAAAAGTTGTCCGATAAAAATTTTTTCGCGGCTCCAAGCACAACTTTGGGTGTTCGTTTCGTGTGCACAGAACCAAGTTTGTGGCTTATACTATGCTCGCTGGAGGCAGCGAGCAAATTTGAAAAAAGCGCGCGAGGGAATATTCAGCCATATAATGCGTGATGCGCTCTCCGCTCGCTGCGCTCGCTCGCGCATCCGCATGATCGTGCGCTTATTTTCAAACTCCCATCGGGGCGCGTCAGTGCATTTCGGCTTGTTTGCTGGCCGGACTCTGCAAGCGAGCGACAAAATGCAGAAGAATGTAATTAGCTGAGCGACAAAACGAACTGCGCGCTACGATGCAATTTTTACAGACGTTTTCAAGTTTTACAATTTCAAACCACGCAGGTAATGCAGTAAAGCACGGTGAAAAGGCAGTTCAAAATTGCGAAAATGTACCAAAACAAAAGCAACGCAACACAGAAGTGTGCGCAAACTTTGCGGGTACATGCACTGACGCTGCACATTTGAATCAAGTGGATGGCCCGCGAATGCACAGTGACAATTCACGATAACACTCATGAAGTGCCAGCATCACTACTACTGAGTCGTGAGAAATTTCTGTGTGCACCACAGTTGTGCTGTGCGCTTCGAAGACGTCAAAATGATGGATGTCAATGCGTGTACCGAAATTTGATTCGTCCAGAATGTTGGAATTTGGCTCAAAATATGCAGCAGAGGCACAAGGGCATAAGACTTTACTGCTGAAATGGAATGAATTACACATGTGATGTGGTTGCAAGTGCACTGGTGTATGTACTACAATATGTACATGTGATACGGGTAACAAATCACAGCTTGTATCAGGATGACTTGTATTTCGCACGCAAGCACACATGTGCGTATAATTGCGCACAGACACAGCCAGCAACAGGCCAGCAACTGAATGCACACCAAAAATGCGCATCTCGGTAGCCCACTCTTGAAAAAATCGAAAGTTCCGTTCGCATGCGCCGGAAGCGAGACCAACACAGACGCACAAGCACGCTGACGCAGGCAAATGCTGCAACGGCTGGATGCACACACGCAGCTGCGTGCTCCACTTAGCATATATTGTAAAAATGGCAAGCCCGGCACACGCAAAAACTGCACTTGATAAAAATCATGTCGGCCAAAAAAGAGTAAAAAAGTAACATTTTTCACTTTTGTAGCTTGTTGAATTCAAAAGCTCGACAATTGGGGACTTGTTTCGAATGTTTCGCATTTCAGTGTGGCCGCCGCAAGTGTAGAGAGCCCATTGAGCACAGCTGAGGCCCACCCAAAATGGCTTCGTTTGCGCGAGTGCACTGGCTCCGCCTTGTAGCTGCCGCACAATTTTCTGCAAGAAATGAGACAACGCCCAACCAAGAACGCACATTTTCCGCAGTGTTGGTGTGTTTGCGCACTGATCGAAATTGCAGGCGAGATTGCAGATTGCGGGCGCTTTCCTGGTTCAGATGGGCGTTGCGTGTGCACGAGTGACTAATGCACGCAAACAAAAACAAGCAAACATACTGCAAAAAACACATTGAAGCTGAAACAGACGTCGATGAATAAAAGAACGCGCATCGTTGCAAGAGTTCTGGCCACACAACGGTGGCTTGATGAAGACGGTTCTGTGTTTGGGCGATTCAAGACAGACAGGCCTAATGAGCACATTGCGCCACCAACGGACGCTCGCAAAACAAAAGTCGCTGTCCCAGTGGCTGTCCCGCCCAATCGCTGTCCCAACGGCGGTCCCAGTTGCTGTTTCGATTGCTGTCCAAAACCAATTGCTGTTTCTATTGCAGTCCCAATTGTTGTCTCAAAGACTGTTCCAATCGCTGTCCTAACTGCTGTCCTATCCGCTGTTCCCGTTGCTGTCCCAAAGACTGTCCCCATAGCTGTCCCAACTCCCAACTGCTGTTGAAACTGTTCTCCAACTGCTGACCGGTTTCAGAAACTAACGTTTTTATCAGCTGTTTATATCACGTTCATTTTCAGGACACAAGTGGGGACAGGACAACCTTGTGCAACAGTAGTTGGAGTAAGACAGCAGTTGGGACATTTTTGGGTGGTTCTCCAGCGATGCTATTTCTTGGCTCCTCGTGGATAAGAGTATGAAAAACTCTTGTAATTTCGCGCAGCCGAAAAGTGGTCTGCGAAAGTAATGCAATCAGCCAAAAACTGATATCCCTTCATGCGTAAAATGTGAAAGAAAACATCGCGTCATGTGACGGCTGGGTGGCTGCAGCACTGATGCTGTCCTTGGACTTTGGCGTTTCAGCACGGTTTTCACGCTGTGTGGCTGAAGTGGGCCACCCTGTGATATGCCAACTCAAAAACTCCATGAGATAAGCTGATACATGTTAGCTAGCAATCATCTACTATTGCCGTATTTGTATCTTGCATCAATTCACTGCTTTTATGCGAGCTGAAGGAATTACAATTTCATTTTTATTGAAAGACCACTTTTGTGGCTATAGCGTTCTATCGTAGGAAGATTACACACGAATAATCACAAAAACCTGGCACTTGTGTGCACATGCACATTGTAGATTATTTTTTCTGTCAAAAAATTTGGGTCCAAAGCACATGGTGTTTTATTTGAGAAGCCAACGAACAAGGCGGTTGCTATTATTATCCGTTCTTTTGGTTTCGAGACTCAATACGTTTGCACGCAGGGATAGGAAAACGTTTCGTAGATTGCGCGGCAATTCAAACTCGGATTTTTTGCTTTAGCTGTGCGGCTGTTCCCAAAGCGTGAAGCTTTTGTATCTTTAAACATTCTGGAGCGATAATAATTGTTAGTGAATAAACTGCACTAAAACGAAATAAAAGCTCAGGTTTTACAAGCACCCACAAAACTCCACAAGATCATCAGTTGCTCAGACGTCATATTTCATATTTTTATGCAGCGTCAGACTTTTTCTGTTATCAAACGCCAATCAAGTTGACAACAACGGAAAATGCAATATGTAGATGATGCACTACAACAGCTAGAGCGTACATTTGGCAATCAATCATGTAACATCAGCAAGTTTGGGTGTGTCCGTGTGCATTCCAATTTTATCATCGTTGAAAGTTCAAACCAAGTGTGCCCTGTACCCGTGCCAGGTATGGATTGTTGTAACGGGCATCCCCGAACAGCCAGTCGTTCCCGCTCGGGCCAGAGCGACGATCAGCGCGCTGCATCTGCTCGAAGTACCTGCTGAACAAATTATAAGCAACATGAAACAGTTTGATAATTTAAACGAAAAACGTCCACAGAGTAACTCTATCACATATCCAACTGGCTGATTGGTTGGTGATCACGTGATGCATGCATTCTTTCTGTGAAAGCATTGCTGCGGAGGCTGTGATTGCATCGCGTGATTGCCAGTTCACCAACCAATCAGCCACAAAGCTATGTTATAGAGTTAGGCATGTACATTTTACAAACCGGACAGAAACATGCGGTTCTGACAGGCATAACACAAGAATTCGGTGGTGGAACTCGAATGTTCGTGGGGGTTTTACTTTTTTCTTTTGGTGACATCCGAATTACCAGAGACATGTCACGCGCGTCAGGTGGGCGTGCAACATTTGCACGTGTGATGGACAACTATTGTGGATTTATTCAAATGTGTCCGGACTAACGTGACGTCATTTTATTTAAAAACGCCCGTTTGTCAAAGTACAGGCACTAAAATGTCAATTTGGTGTGACTGATTCGACATTCACCATTTGTTTACAGGAAGAAATCGGCTAAACGGATAGTCTGGTTTGCTGTGAAGGACAAGCGCATGTTAGGAGGCACATGACGTCATTTCAGTGGGACACGTTTAAAAAAATAGGCCATACTCCTATTCTGCTAGAAAAGTCAACAAATTTATGAAGAATTTAGTCAAAACCAAAAACAGCGCTCCTGTGACACAACGGACGCAGGTGCACGAAACTGCATGATCAACATTTTTGTGGTGTCGGATTTTGTAGTTAACTTTTGTAACTTAATTGTAACTTGCTCGGCTATTGGCTTGTGGCCACGCAAATATGCGTAAAAACAATGTTCAACTGCAGTTTTCTCCTTGCGGGCTACGGACTGACACCGCGAGTGCTGGACACTGTTTGTTTTTGCGGTTTCGCCCGGTAGCGAAGACCGCGGTGACCCCGGATTCAGTCCGCAGTCCACAAGGCAAAAAAACTGTCGTTAATTGTAACTTAACTAAAATTTTGTTAACTTCACGAACGACTGATTCAGTCAGCACTTGCAGCAGGCCAAGCAATAAATCAATCAATCACCAAATTAACCAATCACTAAATCAATAAATCAATCACTCAATAAATCAGTCAATCAACCAATCAATCAATCAATTGGTTCTGCAGCAAAGTGCGCCTGCATACCGTGCTGGTCTGAGGTTGATGAGCTCGTAGTTGGCAGGCTCCACGGGCACCACCACCAGCGCGTGCGTCTGAACAATCGTGCCCAGCAGCACTAACACAATGCACATCGACGTAGACATTGTAAAGTCAACAATTGATTGAACTGCCCAAAACCCGTGTCACGGTCTCGGGTGGAACGTACTGAATCTGCCATGATGCGGTGAACACGGGTTTTTTAGATTTGCGGGTAATCGCCATCAAAATTTCCCAAACTAAGCATACAACATGGTGAGATACTACATGTCTGTGTTACCTTTTCGTTCTGAATCTGTGGCGATAATGCCGCATATCAAAGAATGCGGAAAACGCATATAAAAGTTGGAATGTGGGTTTGTGTCAGCCGTGAGAAACTTGGCTTGACAACTTATTTTCAAATCTCTAAAGTGGTACACGGAAGTATACATAAGAGTTACATATTTGTGTCGCGTTTGTTTTGCTTCAAAATGTAGAAAAATCTTTAAAAGTATTTTTTAATTGTCTGTTGTCTTCAGTTCAGTTTGAAATCACAGCGCGTGCGAAATTCTGTGCAAAACAATAAAAAACGTGTGTTCACCGTTTCACGCTGTAAAATATGCATCATGTGCTGCATTCTGCATCTTCAAAAAAACACAATCTTTGAGTTTCAGTCACTCTTTCACAGATGCAGTGCAGGCGACAGTGCCGGGTGCAATTTTTGTCTGCGTGAAGGCAGCAGATTCACCCTGTTCCACCGGACCGTCACACGGATGCGGACACTCGCTTGGCCAGTGGGGCACTGCTGATCTGAAACGGGATAATTATGAAAAAATGTTCAAGTTACTTTCAACATTTGAGAGTATCGAGAAGCTTCGAGCACTGCAATATAAAAACAGTGCAAAAAGTTATCATGTATGGCAGTATGACGCAATTTTTTCTTCTTCGGCCAAAATTCCTTGTCAGTAAAGTGCAGCGAGTTGTTGAAATGGGCTTGAAAAGTGCCACAAAACATTTGGCTAAAAAACAGAACAAAACGCTTTGCAATGCCAAAACATCAAATGGTTCCGAGGCAGTTTTTGGCCCCAACGGATAGATTTACACAAGTCTGGCGCTCATAAGCTCATACTGACTGCCGCAAAGTGGAACATTTTGAGAAATGAAACTTTGTATCTCAATGCGACAGTCCTGGCGAAACACACAGAGTGTAATAATGTATGTCGGATCAATGGTCTACTAACGACTTTGAAGGGTACAACTTGGAAATCGCCATATGTTTTGTCTCCGCAGCTCTTCGTTCATGGTCAGCGGATTTACTTTTCATCTTGAATCATCAAAACGAAGACAAAATAGAAAAACAATTTGTGGGCTTGAGACACAACATTTTGAATGATATATACAGTCAGTTCACTCAACAATAAAGTATAAACAAATTAGTGCAGCGCAGTCGACGGCAGGTGCAAACCAACGGCTGGTTGTTCGTGACGAAAACAGGGTACAAAGTTCCTCTTATGAACAAAATTCAACCAGGCGAAAGCCAGCGTAAAAAAATTAACCATCGAAAAGGATGGTACAGTGTTTGACAAAAAAAACTCATTTATGAAAAATTACCGCTAATCGCTGCAAAATTACTGCTTTCATTATCTAGCAAAGACTCAAACTAAAATCACAAAGCTGCTGGTAAGTATGTATGTACATGTAAGTTCTAAAAATGTTCTGTTTTGCACATGAATTTTTGGTGATGCTGAGCAGAAAATTTATTTAATGCAACTCAAATTACTCTAGCTCATTGTTCGAACTCGTCGCTTCATTACTGGATAATTTAGCTTGAATTATTGCAAAAATAAACGCACAGTTTCCACTGCGAAAGTGCAAACACACCGACAATAAATATGCCACAAAACACGACGACAATGGTGTGCCAAGCCAATAAACATGGCAAAGCGGTGCTGTGCGCTTGTTGCGACCACAGCGCCCAAGTTGCACGCTTCACATATCCATCGAAAAACGCACTTACACATGTTTCAAACTTTTCGCCGCAAAAATGCAGGTTTTTCCCGAGCGAAATAAAAACTGGCTGCAAGCAATGCAAGCCTGCCTTGGAGATGTCATGCATCCACAATTTGCACAGTTCATTGCGAATTTGTGACCGCAGTGCTTGCTTACAACCACAGTGCTTGCTTACAACCACAGTGCTTGTGCTTATCGACAAACCCATTTTGGCAAAGATGTCTGAGAAATCGGCTTGCATAAACGCTAGAATATTCAATGGGAGCGTAATTTTGTGGTCGCAAGGACGTGGTGTACCACGAGTGTCGCTCTGCTTTTGTGTGGTGTACCACGAGTGTCGCTTTGCTTTCGTGTGGTGTACCACGAGTGTCGCTCTGCTTTCGTGTGGTGTACCACGAGTGTCGCTTTGCTTTCGTGTGGTGTACCACGAGTGTCGCTCTGCTTTTGTGTGGTGTACCACTAGTGTCGCTTTGCTTTCGTGTGGTGTACCACGAGTGTCGCTCTGCTTTCGTGTGGTGTACCACGAGTGTCGCTTTGCTTTCGTGTGGTGTACCACGAGTGTCGCTCTGCTTTTGTGTGGTGTACCACGAATGTCGCTCTGCTTTCTCGTGGTATACCACGAGTGTCGCTCTGCTTTCGTGTGGTGTAAAATAGAGAAATAGAAAAGAAAAATAAAAAAATAAAATGAGCAGTTTGATTGAGGACTTGTCTTCACGGTACCCGGGTCGTTATTCGATTCACGCGTGCTTTTTTCCAAAAGAATGTCATTCGCAAGCTTGACCAAAAAGATGAGTTGCTTGTGTCAGTGAATGACTGTAATC
Organism: Theristus sp. LFF4_11; assembly: GCA_030248135.1. Taxonomy (NCBI): domain Eukaryota; kingdom Metazoa; phylum Nematoda; class Chromadorea; order Monhysterida; family Xyalidae; genus Theristus; species Theristus sp. LFF4_11. The sequence goes on along the minus strand of JASANC010000094.1, from coordinate 13,141 downwards.
ACTGACTTTTGTCAATGTAAATATTGGCGAAAAATCAGCTGACAGGCAGAAAATGTCATCGAAGGGTTGGTTGTTGTGCTGCACACATTGGCGCCCACAACGTTGGCATGGACTAAAATAGGTAATTATTGTAAACACTCACTCAATAAAGAGTGTTGAAACTAATTTTAACATTTTGGACCAACGTTTATTATGTGGGAATATGCAGTGTTTGACATTTGTTTGATCAAATGGTGCATATTGTGGACAGCTGCACAGGATTCACTCCTTATAGCACGCAGTGTTCAAAGTGCGAACTTTCATGTGAAGCTTTGAAGTGATGAGGAAGTTGTTCTGACAAATGAAAGACGACATCCAAACAAACACAACAAAAATAAATGCCCAGATATGAGCAGCTTTCGCCTTTCAATTCATATTCAGGTCTTGTTCACGTTCAAGTTCTGTGCAATTCAAAAGAATGACTTGTAGCTCCCGAGTAGAGTACGAAACGGGGTTGCATGGAAGGCCAGTGTGAAAACTACGCAAGAATAAGCTTTTGATTGGCATTTGTTTTTATTCATTTTGATAGCAACCGAAGTCTGTCATTGTATGAAGCACGCAAAACTCTGCGCAGTTTTTGCTCGTTTCAGCTGCGATCACAATAGAAAACAAAATACGTTCTGTGTTCGTTTAATTAGATACGTTTAACAAAGAGTTAATCACGGCTCTTGAAGTAAAACTGTTCACTTTTTGAAGAAAGTTCATACTTTCTGGGCAGGTTTGCGTGGTTTCTTTCTGCTGCACTGACGAAGCTCTTGATATCGTCTACCTGGCAAAACCGCGCATAGTGAACTTTCCATTACCCATGAATGAAACGTTAAAACTTGTCTTCCTACGTTCAAGCGGAGAAATTGCGTTGACAAAAGCGTAAAAAGAAACTCCGCTAAAATGTCCGGTGAAGTGTCCTGCCGCGTCTCCGAGACGTGTCCGTGTTCCGCGCGATGTCCCGAAAATAAAAAAATCATTTATTTTAAATCATTAAAATCATTTATTAAAAAATCATTTATTTTAAAGGACACGACGCCAGCCCTGCAACCGGACGCTACACTTGTAGTTCGGACATTTTCAGCGTGTAAACGAAGCTCCCATATGAAATTGATGAGAGAACAAGCAACCATCTGGCATTAATTTTGTGTTGCAATGCATGAGACTTGATTTTTTCTCAAATTTAGTTTGGAACACTGAAAAAATGAACCAGCAATAGCTTCCGCGTCTTTCTCAAATAAATGGCACAGTTTCACGCAATATGGAAACATTTATTCAAAAAACCCATGTGCAATTTATGACCCATGGAGTGCTGGACTCAATTGCTTGTGAATTGTGATACTTTTTTAGGTCACCACATTGGCAGAAACATGTTCAGTTTATGAGCCTTTTTGAAAGCAATGAACCTGCAATTTGCGTTGCGTGTGTGTGTCTTGTGCGTGCCGAGGCAACGAACACAAAACAAGACCCATACGTTTTATTCACGCATTTACTTTCGGAAAGCCAGAATGTTTTTACATCTGATCACAAAATCAACACACCCGCGTGCTCATAGAAAGCAACATTTACACGCACAAACATCAGGTAGCACGAGTAGAATCATAGTGGAAAGCACCCAGAAGTTCTGTTCAACATTTTTCTCAAACATTTGTAAAATTGCCGCAAAATCCATGACCGATCCGGCTTGATGTAAATTGATCAGCTACAGTGTATGCCAGGTGAGCAAAATTTTGACAATTGCTGATGTTACTTGCAGTGCAAGCGCCAGCGAGTGGCAGCTCATAGTGATCATGAGTTGCCACTGTCCGCTGCACCGGCCGGTTCGGTCACGGATTTCGTTCTGTTTTGTTCAGCTATCTGCCAGCCTAGCTTCACCAATTGTTGACAAAAACGTTGAGCAGAGTTTCTGGGTGGAAAACGTGGAAAAACGGAATTCGGTATTTATACCAATCAGTGAAGTGTAGGCCAGTGCAAGCCACACGACCGCAATGCCCCTGCAGTCCAGTGCAGAGTCCGTTTCATGCTCGTGTGCGTCTGGCGCGTTGTCTGAGCTGCTGCAGCTGTTGCTTCGCCTTGTGCAGTTTGCGTTGCGTCACCAGCACACGCACCACGTCGTCGATGGGCACCGGGCCCCGCTCTGCCCGTGCGTTCGCGTGCGTGCCACGGCGTGTGACAGTGTTCGCACGCACGTCGTAGCCAAGCGAGTCTTGCAACACGGGCGGTTTGCTCGCTGAAACAACAGAACCCAATGAAACTTGGTAAAAGTAGTCGTTCTCGTGTATCGGAAACAGGCAAACACTGAAAAAAACGTTTCCAGACATTTCGGCCAACCGCTCCATCCTCTTGAGGCTACCGGTGGTAAGTACCAAACAAAAATGTCTAGCTACTGGTGGTAGCCTCAAGAGACGGTGCGATTGGCCAAATTGTTTGCAACAAAGTTTTTGGAAACGGTTGACTACTTTTGGTCATCACAAATCTGGTGGCAACAAAAACAAACATACAAGTATGGCCGAATAAATAAGGCAGTCCTTGTATTCTCCATCAAGGCGGAATCACTCGCAGACTAGGAGCTGTCTTTTTCAAGAATGCCAGGATTATTCACAATGCACGACAAAGAACGAAGAGAAAAGCACGAACACGAATCGAAGGCATAAAAAACACCACTAGTTTGAAACACGCGCTCCTTGCACCCTGAAAAAAGATGCCATGTTCACTCGACCATTCCGTGCCATCCACACTCGACCGACCTTTTTGGCAGCACGCAGCGAACGCAGGGTTCAGTTTGCGACAGACGGACTCGCCAGGGCAGTCGATGTTGGTGCAATCGGCTGTCACCAACGCATCCGCTGGGTCACTGAGCTTCACCAGTGACTCGCTGATGCCACACGCCCGGTCACTGCGAGACTGACGGTGCCACGCTGAACACAAACAGGGGTGTGCGTCAGCGCACACGCTTAAAATGTGCAATCAAACTACAGGGTTGGGTTGTGAACGTTGTAACCACGGAGATAGAACGCCGAATCAAGAACTGCCATTATGGCAGCTCAACTGAATGAGCATTTTGCTTGATCCACATGCAGCACAATCATTGGCGTCAGCAGAGCTTTGTTGAGCAGACAGTGGTGTGTGTAATTCAGCTCAACAAAATCCCGATCGCTACAAGCGACAATTTTGTTGAGCGGCGATTTCAGCGACTACATATCGCTTGTATGCAACGCCGGTTTTCAAAATCAACAAAGCAGTTTAGACTTTAGTTGAATTATAGACAATCAGCTGATTGGTTGATGAACACGTGATGACTGCTTTCTGTGCAATGGTGGAGGCGGAGTCCGTTCAGCACAGACAGCGTGCTCAACCAATCAGCTGATTCAGCGTTCGAGCGTTGTCGATCACCTTCGACAGTGGTGTTGCAGCATTCTACGAAAAACGCGCCATGCATGCACTGGAAGCCGCCCTGGCAGGTGTCTGCAGTGCACCGCGTGGGGGCGCTCTCGTATTCTTCCGCCGCCTCCATATCCAACTGAGCGCTCGTGTACGCGGACAGATCCAGCGGAGGCCCCGCCTCGAACGCACGCTGCACCACGAACGGATCCGCTGCGCAAGCGCTGCCGTCCACTGCAAAGCGACGTGCATGCGCATGGGAGCGCTATCGGTGGAAAAGTGTGCCATGTTGGTGTTGGTCAAGCGATGTTGTGTTGACGGGATTTTACAACTGTCGAGCTTCCAATGGTATATGCATCAAACACATCAAAAAAACATTGCCACGATGGTACGCAAGTTGGTGCTCATGTTGGTGCTCCTACCTCACTCATACCCACTGATGCTCATTTTGTTGCCGATTTTGGTGACTTCAATGGTGCCTATTTTCAAAGGTGACCGGTGAAACAGCACATGGTGAAATTTTTCACTTTTCGAAAAATCAAGATGAGCACCATGAAGGGCACCAAGGTATGAGCCTCAACATGAGCACGTGAGCACCATCTTGGCGACTTTTTTCAGCGTGAAAAAAAACTTTAAAAAAGCGGCGATTTTGATCAAGAACATTGATCAACAAAATCAGCATTTCCACTATGTTGTACCGTAAAAGTGTTACACAATTTTGTTGACTTATGCACCCGTGGGAACTCAACAAATTCGTTGAGTGTGCGTTATCTCACTGAAGGATGTCCGGTCAGATGCATCCAAGCAACGTATCGCAAGCGTTCCACTAAAAGCTGCAAATGCTGACGTACTCCTGGAGTGTATGCAAATCTTTTCGCATGATTTCTTCGACGCGAATCGATTCGCGTTTCCGTTGCATCCGCGGTAGTGAAACGCGAGACAGCGGTGACGTGCGCGGTCGTAGTACCAGTGGATGCCGCCTGGTTGGCCGTTCGACTCCGCTGGCGAGCACGCATGCCCACGCTCCAATACCACTTGACATTTGCCAACTGAGTGCAGTAAAAAATGCATGCGTGCGCATGACGACGATATTTTGGTGGCAAATGCAATGGCAAATCGCAAGTCAGTGTTTACCAATTCTATATCAATAAACAGTATTGGAAACACCTTGCTACTTTGTAACTCAGTTTAACATTGCAAAATAATCAGCATTGCCAAAAACCAAACGCCTGCTGAGGGTTTCAATGTGTTTTATAGCGCCCGCTGCTCGAGCACCAAACGTTTCTCTGTGACTTACGTTGCCTGTTCGGCAGTATGCTTGTTGCCAGCGCCACTGTGCAACACCACAGGCTTGTCACGATCACTAGTAAAGTCACCATCGTCGCAGCCAAGTGAATCGTACGTTTTTTTGGCAGTGAATCAAAGTCGCTGATTAATAACGTCGTCGTCGTGTTTATAGTTTTGTTGTGCGCAATTTGGACGTGCTGCTGTCACAATAACAGGCACGTCTCGTCTGTCTGTTCATAAACGGCAGAAAACCAAAAACATCAGTCCAAGTTGCAAACGAGACAACACTCGCGACGTGGGCACCAAATGACATACAGGAAATGCTTCGCTTCAGCACCGTTTTTGTCTCATCACTGATTTCATGCGTGGTAATTCTGGTTTGTTTTTGTGAAAGTGCACCTAATTTATCGATTGACTTCCAAAAGTTGAATAGTTTAAACAAAGTTTTCGGTGTTGAGAGAAAAATGTGTGGGTTGGCAATTGAATGATCACAAGTGAAGTTGCTGCAGTTTGTGGGGAGGGACACAGATTGCACAAAATGTTTGCTCGTTTCATACACAACAAAGTGCACAAAAATTTCTTTCCGTGGAACGGTGGTCGTCTAATTTGTTCTCGTTGTTTCAGTGCGGCTGCGGGAGTAAAGTACAAAATAAAAAGTAATGTATCCACATGCCAAATTCAATTGAATTTATTTTAACTGCACAGACGGGTAAAACACCAAGCATCACATTTTTTATTCCTTTTCATCACAACGACGCGTAAAACAATCGAGTTTACAAGGGATTGCCAGTGATTGGCTCTTCTGAACTGATCCAATCCGCACGCACAGCTTGAACACGCACACAATTTCACCAACTTTGTCATTCATCAACAGTCACAGTCACACCACCAAAAACCTGTCGCCGTTTCGCGTGTGCGTGCCCGCCACGTGCCATTTCGTGAGATTCAGCAGCGGCGCACAGCTGCGATGTGGCACTTTGCAGCCAGTCGCTTTCCAGTTGCTTAGACAGCTGACCACTTTCGTGGCGACCATCTGCCGAGACGGCAAACTGCCACTCGCATTCATGGTCGCAGCAATGAGGCCCGCGTGAATGTGCTGCTTTCGAATGGACAAATGAGCGAACGGACGCAAAGCAGGCGCCGACGAGTCGTTGGACGATGGCAGAATGTTCGAGATTCTCAGGTGGTAAAGGGCCGCTTGATTTGGGACCACCCGTTCGGCGCTTGTTGCCGGCCGCAGCACCTGGTGATTGCCAAGCACGGACACCAAATCGGCACGGAAAATGTACTTCGACGGGCCCGGCGGCTCCGCAGACCACTGGAGGGAGTCGAGCCACCTGAGGCCCGGCCTCGATCTCTGCGTTCGATTGTAGTGCACCCGGCGGTGCACGAACTCGAGGCTTGCCAACGCAGTCGCAGCTGTCCTCTTGTTATTTGCGGCGAATTGTCGCTCCAGGAACGGAATCAGACTGGTCGGGCGAGTCTCGTTGGTCAGAAAAACGAACTCATCCACGTCGACGGGCGCCACGAAACGGGCGAGCGGGGCACTACGGTAGATGCAGTCGTTCAGCGCAAGCACGTGTCCGAAACGGTACACCTGCCCGTTAGGGTCCACTGCGCCGCCCGGTTGCCTGCGAACGAACGCTGATTTTAGAGAGGTTTTTAGCCAGGGCTGGATACCCAGAAAAGCGTACAGAACGCCATCCAGTTTTCCATCGAGTTTTCTCTGTCACTGAGTGTCTATCTACTCTTCGGCGGGGCTCGATACCCCGAGCGCACAGGCACGAGTCTAACCCAGGCCACGAGCGGTGACAATAATAAAAGCTTCAATAATCACAAAACTGGGCTCCGATAGTAGCTTCTGTTACTTGAAAGACATTATTTTACCAAACAAAGGCACTAAAACAGCTGCATCTTGTTTGGCTACCAGGTTAGGATGGCGTGTTTAGTGTTTTTGTTTTGGTATACAATCTTTTGAAATGGTTTTCAGCGGTCTCAGAAAAACGATCTTGATTCAATCATTGTGATCGTGAATTGTGAAGTTAAAAAGAAAGCTAGAAATGCAAACAAAGCATTGTGTATCGTGTGCTTCTGTTTTCTGTGCGTGTTTCGGCTCCACCACACACCCCACAATGGTGCGCCAGGCCCAGACTCACGTGTCATCATCGACCGTTGGCAGCATCGGCCACTCCAGCACCAGCACCACTGCCTTGCGCTCGTAAGCGGCCAGCACGCGACGCACGTCCTCGGTGACAGAGCTGACGTAGATCACAAACTTCGTGGCGCCCAGCGATCGCCAGGTCTCGAGGAACACAACCAACAGTGACACGTCGGCGAACAAATACAGTGGCAGCACACAGACGAGCAGGGGGTGTTGTGCGTGAGGGGTCGGTGGGGTGACGGTGATCGGGCTGGGATGCACACACGACCGTCGATGGCACAGCGAGATGGCGCTCACTGCAAGCAGGGAGGTTGCCTGCGGTGTACAAGTGTGTGCTGCACTCGCTTGTACACCACTGATCGAGCATCGTGTGATAGAAAGTGTGCACTGAATTTGCAAAAAAGTATATCAGAAGTTTTGTTTGACTTGTTGCGGATCAAAAGTTTGACTTATTTTCAGAGTATTATGGTGAAAGCACAACCTTGTCTGTTTTGCAGCTTTCGTGACAAGCTCGCAGTGAAGTAGTGGGCTGACAGCTGACAGCCGGGTGCCCACCGCCACGGGCAGTTCGACTTTCCATGCAAATGCACAATCTCCAATGGCACTGTCAAATCGTGGTGTGAACGTTTGTGAAATGTTAACGTTGACTCCAGACGGTTATTGCTGTTGCGTTTGTTGCTCAGCCATTCGTTGGTCGCGCAATTTCTGAGCACCAAGAATCGCACAAACGACGCGTTCTGTGCTCGATTATCGATGTACGCGCGACTGTACACAAACGAAACGTCCGGTAAAAGTTCGGAAGGTTGAGTGGAGGTTGAAGTTGAATTGTTGATTGTGGCAATGAGCATTTGTCGTTGCATCGGAACGTGCAGTAAGCAAATGACCAGCAGTGACCAAAGTGACAACACGAACACAAACCACACAACTTTGCTGGTTGGCAGCGCCTCGCTCATGCTGCCGCTCGAACATTCGTGCCAATAAAAACACGAGCTTTTTGATTATTTTTTTTTTGTAAATCAGTAAATGTAATTCCGCCGTTATCTTGAAATGATCACTTGTCTTTTGCAGAACCTAATAAATAACCGAGGGTGTTGTTGTAGACAGCTGCGAAAGTCGTTGGACACTTTTTATTTCGGCTAGGGTAAGCTAATCTACATTTTCCTGGCGTCTGCGTGCGCAACTGTTCTCTGTTCTTTTCCAACCGAAATCTGCCACGTTTTAGGCTGTGCAGCTGCATTGCACGGAGGAAGCAACAAACAAGCACGCTCTTTAGCTGTTCTGTTTCTTATCGGTTCGACTGGTCTGTGTTGTTTTTTTTTTCTGCACTCTGTGTTTGTGCTGTTCTTGAGTTGGAAAAATCAACAGGAAAGCGTATTGATTGTTTATCGTAGCTGTCTTTATTGATGGCACCGTTTCACTGTCAGGCAAAATTTTGCTAGCTAACAAAGCTCTAAAGCAAGCATGTAGTTGAATGTAGACCTACATTCGGTTGATAAAAAAGCGCTCAATTTTTGAAAGGTCAAAATATTAGAATCGTCATAAACTTTTCTACAAATAGACAGAGAAGGAACTAACCGTTTCAAAAAATTTCAATACAATATATTTTCCAACTAACCGAAATCACCTGCGAAAACACAAAACTTGAGGTGTCCCCTTGATTTTATCAAAGCAATAAGAAAAACACGGTGTGTGTTTGGGCTAAACACTGTTCATTGACACTGGTCCAACCAATGTGACGTTTGTTCGCGCGTGACACGTTCAATGAAACAACGTTTACCAAAACTCTCTGTTGCTATATCTGTCGTATACTCGGTCTTGATGCTATCAAGTGAATGTGCCACGCAGAAAAAAATGCAGATGCACACGAATCTGCATGAATGTGTCTGCTCGGGTTTCTGTGTCAACAGCTTCACGCATACACATCTGCATCTAATGCACATTTTATCTACATATTCGATGGCCAACTAGATCGTGCCAAGACCGAGCACACAGTATACAGTGCATGTCATGGTGCATGTGTCAGTCGTGTTTGTCGCCGTTTGCGGTGCTTGCCTGCGGGCGTGTGCTCATCTCGACCGCCGTGTGTCGTTTGTCGGCCAAGTGGTGCGGCACCGAGTCCGGGTGTACGTAGATGTCTGCCTTGGAGGCGACGCGATGCGTGTGCTCGTGCAGCTGCTTGTCAGGCATCTCCCAGAACTGGTCGTCGTCGAACATCGACTCGTCCTCCATGTGACCCCAGAAGCCCAGTTTCAACAGCAGACCGGTCAACATGCCTGCGGTCGGTATTTACATTTAAAAAAAAATTTGTGTCAGTCACGCCAGAACAGAAATGTTGTTTGAAATGAATGAAAGTTTCGTTTTTTTTCGCGTCTGAATTTTCTCAGGATCAGGAACACACTGTTCTTCTGTTGGCCTGCGCACGTTTGCCTGCACCGAAAATTTAAAGCTGTGTTCTGATTGGTCACTACCGGGGCACGACACAGCCAATCAGGCGGATGCACCGGCTTGCTGCGCATCGCCACCAACCGCTAGCGCTTCTTTTTTAAAACGCACGCGCACCTCGCATCCGCATGCTCATGCTCATGATCCACTAGCGCGCGTGCACACGCTCCGACATCAACAAAAAGTTGTTCAAAACGCAATTGTTCTGACATCTTCCTTCTTGAAAAGGCTTGGCTTAGGTCAGGATTAGGTTAGGATTATGTTAGGCTTAGGATGAGGCTTTAGGATTAAGATTTGAATCAGGTCCGTTTTAGCAATGTCCGACAACGAGCGTGTCGGTTTTCAGAAAAGAAGGGCAACCCCACCAACCTCCGCCGATCGCAAACAGCAACGTGCAGACGAGCGTGATCAGCGTGAACAGCGCCTGTATGCCAGGCGAACGTCCATTTGCAATGATGAATTTCGTTGGGTCGGTCGGGTCGGTGTAGTTGAACGTCACATCGGGGAACGTTGTGTGATAGTTGGACTGCGATGGATCGGTGATCGGCGCTTTGCTGGTGTCCCCGTCGTACTGCGACTGCGAGGACACTGCGGTCGCGATGATCGCTGCAGAACAAAGCAAACGCTCTTTCTACAACGAGCCTCAGAGGCGGCTTTTAACTGAAACGTTGAGCTCCGTAAGAGCCTCCGTGCTGGTGCCTTCAGGTAGTGGCTAGCAACTGGAAGGCAACGGTTAAAGGCTTGGGCTAGATAGATGCAAAAGGCACCTTCATACAGACGTATGCGTATACGGCACGTCACATCACGTAAGGTCAGATCTCGTGTTATTGCATACTGCCGTCTATATGGAGACGTGCTTTTGACGTGTCGACGTGTATACGTCAGTATGAACGGGCCTTTACAGGCGACAAGTAAAAACGTCAAAGTTCATGTGTGCATAAAACTTATATTCATGTGTGCACTGCACCCTTATAAAACCAAAAAATAACTATTTAGCTAAGCTGAAACATTGCTCATTTGGAAAACTGAAAGTTTGCGGCGCTGCTTGCGGTTTCGCCAGGTGAACACACACATTTTGTACCGCGGTGCCCCCTGGCTCGTCAATGCGAGACAGACACCAGACAGAGCTGCCATAAGCGTCAACAGCTCTTTTCAAAAAGTTCCATTCAGCGCAGTCACAAGCAAAGCCCAAAATTTTCAAACTAATGGAGCGAGCGAGTGTGCGACTTGCATGCGAGTGCCGAGAGCACGCCGGGCATGCCGTGCAGGTTGTGCACGCCGCACGTGTCGAACAGTTTCGCCTTGCTCGCCAGGAATGGCGTCAAATTGTGGAAGCCGACCGTGGAAATGGCACCGGCAATGGCGCCAATCAGCATCGCGCCGAACACGCCAATCGCCTGGTCGGCCAGTGCTCCGATCTGCAACACACACCGCCTTGTTCGCACAGGTTTGCGCAAGTGGCGCGCCAATTCAAACCCCGATCGCCGGTCTCACCGCGACGCCGCCGGCGAGTGTGGCGTTCTGTATGTAGTCCATGCCGAGTTTCGCCTCCTTGTTCAACAACGACGACACGCTGAACACGACCAGCGTCGACGAGCACAACGAGAAGAACGTGTTCACCACTGCTCTGCAACGGCACTGTTTTCATTTTTTTGTGTTTCCTGTTGTGTATCATCAAACTACATTTTTTCGATTGTTGTTAGAAATCTGAAATGTCAAGATATTCTTCAAATTCAGCACATTGAAAAAATACCAGTCAACACTGTGGTGAATGAGTAAAACGAAATGTTGAATGCTTTTTTTTCGCAGTGCTCACCTGTATTGATTGGCCGGGTCCGTGAGCAGGCAAGCATTGAAACTCGGCCAGCAAATCCACAGGAAGATGGTGCCGATCATGGAAAATAAATTTGAGTGATAAGTGGGCGCTACCAGTTCGTGGCCCACGAAATACTTCTTGAAGTGGAACACGGACACGCCAAGGCCAAAGTAGGCACCAAACGTGTGCACAAGGATGGAGCCGCCTGAAGATGCAGCGTGCAATGCAGGGGATAGATTCGATTTCGTTTCAAACAAACAATAAGTAAAAGATTAAGTCAAGAAAACAGTCAACGAACAGAGGGCGCTTTAAGGCGACTGAACAATTTGTTGACTGTTATGTTGACTTATGCTTATTTTCGCCCGTGCAGCACCGAACATGGGTGATGCGTGCGCGGTTCACTGACCTGGGTCCAGCACTTTCCACAGTTCGACGCCGAGACGAAAGTTGATCGTGTAGAAGACGATCTCCGAAACGGCCATGATCAACAGTTGCAGCGGGTGCAAACGGCCGATCACGGCGCCAAAACTGATCAACACCTAATGTAAACTGCACCAGTTATATTGGTTGATTTCGAGTGTGCTAAATCAAAAGCGTGTCCCTGTCTGAATTTTCTTGACGTTAGCTGTTCGTGCGCTATATGATTTTTCTCGCGACTGTTTTTGATTCAGTCTGCGGAAATGTACCGTAAATTCTACATGTAGGTTTGTCTTCACTGCGAAAGTGTCTCTCATCTCATACCAACGGTCTATTTCGCTCACCGCGGCAGCAGCGATGTCGCCTTCAATGATGTGGAGAAACTCGATTTTGAACGGCTTCCCGCGACTCTGGATGACGCCTTAATTCAAGTAGTTTCATCAGCGTTTTTATTTGTTGCCACGTACAATCGAACTCGCAAATTATATAGGCAATCAGGTGATAGGTTAGTGATCACATGTGATGCATGCTTTCTGTGCAGAAATTGTTGTGTGGGCGGAGTTTGTGTTGCAGAGAAAGCATGCATGCACGCGATCACCAACCAATCGGCTGATTGCCTATAATTTACAACGAGGTCGAGTGTACAATTTCATTCATGAATATGTTTTTGTTGATGTTGTTCACGAACGTTCGAGCAGGATGTTCCATTGAATGGCGACCGCAGCGAGCAGCAGATTGAAGCTCACCGCGCCGTAGCCGTACCGCTTCAGGAATGTCATCAGGAAGCCGAAGCCGACGAAGATCATGATGTGCACGTCCTGCAATCGCAAATACAACCACGTTCGCAGGCGATTCAGAGACTGCTCACAGTATTTGGCAATTCCGGGCTTTCGGGGGCTTGAAAAAGTCACTCATGTGCTGTAAAAAATCACTGAAGTGTAAGTCAGAAAGTGACAAAAGTTAAAGAATACGAAATGCTCAACCGCCAAATTAATCGTATAACCACATGATAACAATAAGAAAAGTATTCAATCTGTAACGCTCACACAGCTGTAACTGGTCACCACAAAGTAATCGATTGAAATTATTGACCGAATTTGGCTTATTTTGTTGGTAGTCTTCCAAATTGAGTTTTATATACCTGAAAGAACACGTAGTTTTCGACATTGGCGTGGTTGCCGCCATGGCCGTGGTCGTCTGCACTGTTTGCTTTCTTGGCTTCACTCGGCAGACTGCCCGCTGGATAATAACGCACGAACACTCCGTAGAGGATGATCAGTATCGCCTCGATGACGAGCAACGAAATCGTGATGCGACGGTCGATCATTGTGGGTGCAGCTTGCGATTTATGAAAACAGCCTCGGTTAGGCTAGGTTGGTCTGTGAAGAGCGGCCACTTTGCTGCAACCAGCAGTGATGTTGCACGGTGGCACTGTTGTCAGTGTGTGCCTGTGTGTTTGTGAATAGGGGTGCAGCAAATGTACGGTCTGTTCACGCAAAAATCATTCAATTTTCAAACTTCTTTAACGGACAATTAAACTAAAAATTATGGAGTGATATGTCGAAGCTGCAAGCAAGCAGATGCAGGCTAATGCTCAATCCAAACGGTTTTAT